>VXBZ01006567.1:868436-886479 GCA_013399135.1 Heliornis fulica
GGCGTCCAGCGGGCGCAGCCAGCCACAGCGGCGGCAGCGAGAGCGGTGGCGGCGGAGCCGGCAGCGCCTCGGAAGAGGCGGCGGCGGGGGGCATGGACTCGGCCGGCAGGAACTCCTCTGGCGCCCCGAACAGCACCCTGAGCGAGTCTCAGGGCAGCGCCATCCTCATCTCATTCATCTACTCCGTGGTGTGCCTAGTGGGGCTGTGCGGCAACTCCATGGTCATCTACGTGATCCTACGCTATGCCAAGATGAAGACGGCCACCAACATCTACATCCTCAACCTGGCCATTGCGGACGAGTTGCTGATGCTCAGCGTCCCCTTTCTGGTCACCTCTACTTTGCTGCACCACTGGCCCTTTGGCTCACTGCTCTGCCGCCTGGTGCTCAGCGTGGACGCCATCAACATGTTCACCAGCATCTACTGCCTGACTGTGCTCAGTGTGGATCGCTACATTGCTGTGGTGCACCCCATCAAGGCAGCTAGGTACCGCCGGCCCACTGTGGCTAAGATGGTCAATCTGGGTGTCTGGGTGCTTTCCATCCTCATCATCCTGCCAATCATCATCTTCTCCAACACAGCAGCTAACAGTGATGGAACGGTGGCTTGCAACATGCTCATGCCAGAGCCTACTCAGAGGTGGCTGGTGGTCTTTGTGGTCTACACCTTTCTGATGGGCTTCTTGCTGCCTGTGGTGGCCATCTGCCTCTGCTACATCCTCATCATTGCCAAGATGCGCATGGTAGCCCTGAAGGCTGGCTGGCAGCAACGCAAACGCTCGGAGCGCAAGATCACCCTCATGGTCATGATGGTAGTGATGGTCTTTGTCATCTGCTGGATGCCCTTCTACATCGTGCAGCTGGTCAATGTCTTTGTAGAGCAGGATGATGCCACCATCAGCCAGCTCTCTGTCATCTTGGGCTATGCCAACAGCTGTGCCAACCCCATCCTCTATGGCTTTCTCTCAGACAACTTCAAGAGGTCCTTCCAGCGGCTGCTCTGCCTCAGTTGGATGGACAATGCTGCAGAGGAACCCATCGACTACTATGCCACTGCCCTCAAGAGCAGGGCATACAGCGTGGAGGACTTTCCCCCAGACAACTTAGAGTCAGGGAGCATGTACAGGAACGGCACTTGCACCTCCAGGATTACCACCCTCTGAGGAATCATTCCCACCATCCCCCTGCAACCCAACTGCCCCCCAGCAGGAGGGTGAGCGAGGCCAGGGCTGTGGCATGGGGAGGCCGGGAGGGAGAGGGTTTCGGTCCTGCCCACCAGCAGTGGTGTTTGGCACAAGAAGGAGCAAAGAAAACACCATGTCCTCGGTCTGCCGCCCCATCCCCCCATCTGCCTCCCTGGAGAGTGCGTGCGTTTGCTGATGCTTTGACACCCCCTTAGCAAATTGCTGCACTCATGGGTTGACTTAGGGTTGGACAGCCAGGCTCTGCCACCCCTCTCTGTCTGATCAGTGGCTGTACGGGTTCAACAGCGACTTTCCCTTCACCTTTTGTACAGGTTGCCCTCCCGCTCGGTTGGTGGGATCCCCCAGGCCACAGAGTCAAGCCTGCCTCGGTCAAGCCCCAGAATTCAGGCTCAGAATACCCCTATCACGGATTGAAAGCAACTCTGTTCAGCATCTGTAGGTATTCATCTCCCCTTCAGAGAGCAGAAACACCGGGAAAAGTATCCCCCAACATGCACTTTGCCCTCCTGCAAGGAAAGAGCGTGTAGTCTCTCTCTCTGCCTTAAGAATAAAAAAGACAGAGGGCACCAAAAAGGCTCTGAGACAAGAAGCAGCACAGTCATGGAGCCGTCTTTCGCTTTGCAGACAGCTCCCACCTCGCTAGGGTTCTGGTGCTGCGCTTAGGGGGGAGGCAGGGCAGAAAAGGTCTTCAGAAAAAAGTCTGATTATTGCTGTGCTTCAGCACTGCATAGCAGGTTGCTGATAAGGGGAGATAAAAGTCCCGGGACTGACAGGAAGCAGAGCACTGAGCCAGGAGTCGGGGGGGGNGACGGACACGGGACACCGTTGAGCTGGGAAATGTTTGAATGCCTCCATACATACAATGAAGTGTGCTAACAATAAAGTTTAAAGGGAGCGCTAGACTGCGCAGCTATTGTCTTGCACCTGCTCCATCAGCTGTGAAACAGCAATGAAGGGAGCTGAGACAGTTTTGAATGACCTGGGTGGCTGCAAAGTCACTTTAGCCTTCATGGAAAAAGAGAGATTCGTTGCAAAATTTCCATCGGGCTCTGAAATGAATACTTGACAAAAAAAATAAAAAATGTAGCTGTTTGACAATAGCTATTACCCTAGCTCCAGTTTCTTCTGTTGCACTAAAAAAATTAAAATGGATTTCATATGTTGCCAATGTAATATACTGGTCCAGAGCTTCTTAATGTTTAATTTCTGAGAATTGTTTGGTTTAGTGTGTGCCAAATGTCTTTGATTTTTTTTTTATTTGATTATTGTCACTGTGTTGTGAACGTGTTTCTCTAAAGCAGTTTATACTGTGTACTTATGTCTGTGGTGACTACTTGCAAGGTTGCATTTAAAATGGGTGAGGCTCAAGAAGGCTCCTTTTCAGATAAAAAGGTTTTCACTTTTTGTAACTTTCATCTACATTGCCTCCCCCACAAAAATACTCTCTCTTGAATTTTCTCACTGTCCTTCTTACAACAGAACAATTTTTCGTGTAGATGAAGGAAGCTTTCTTGCTCGGTAAGTGTCAGCTGATTAAACAAAACCTTCTATCCCTGCTCCCTCTTACCCCAGATGTAAGAGTCAGGTTGTGTTGAAATAAGCAGCTACAGTTTTTGCTTTCTACCACCTATGTAAACAGTGTCACACAGTGGCAGGTGTCCCAGTCGCTGTGACAAATCACTTCCCTAGCACAATATGCTGATTGTGTTAATTATACATATTGGCAATCTGAAGCAAGAGATTGGGGAAAATCTCTAGTAGCAGCATACCCGTAGCATTGTACTGGTAGCTATGGTGCTTAAGTACAGTGTTAAGTGTAAGACTGACTATTGAGGCATCTAGCATTTATGGTGGTGGACTTACTACAAGTTTTTGTTAAATTATACCCTTTAACTTTTCTCAGCAGCAAAAAGCAGGATACTCCTTTGTACATTTCTTTCACAAAAATTTAGGTACTGTTAAATGAATGTATAAATTAAGTATTTCAAAGTTGTCTGATTCAAAGCCCAATGAAATGAGAGAAAAAAGTCTGAATTCACTTCAATGGGCTGTGAGTCAGCTCCTTTTAGTTCAAAAATTGCTAATGTGGAAGCTGTTACATCCTTATTAAAATATTTTGTGAAAAGCTTTAACACTTGTACAGTTTCTTTTCTTTTACTTCCCAATGGACCTCATTTAAAGAAAACATGCAAATACTGGTTTTGGTAATGTTTTACATGCACGTATGGGGGAAAAAAGGGGAGAAAAATCTCTTTATAAGCTTATTTAACTTTTCACAGGAACCAAACATCCGTCAAAACAGTCAAATGCCCCACAATACCATGCAATGCTGTTTGTAGTGCTTCACTTACAATCTCACAATCTCTTCAAAATGGTACAAATCTCATAAGCTTAAGTGGTCTTTCTCACCCAGGCATATTGTTGTGAATAGTCGGATTGAATAGCAAGTTCACTTTCTACTGTTGGATTTGTTATAACATCAGACGTGGCAAAGCAAAAGTTAAGCAGCAGTGATGCATACTCGATACTCAGCTTTGATGAAAAGTGGAGTCTGGTTCTGTTGCTGGTTTTCCTTTTAATTATTTATATTTTTTTTAATCCCCTGCCCTGCCTTTAAACAAAGCTGGATGTGATGGGTGCCTACACAACTACCAGCACATGCAGTTGAATTTCCTCTCCCAGGCAGAGCTCAGCGGGGTGATGTTCTTACTCGTTGGTGAAGCGGATGCTGCCGCAGAGGCTGTGGGTGCCTCAGTAGATGGCAGGCTTTCTTTCCTTCAGATGGATGCACCAATTCACTCCCAGTCCATGGCACCCGTGGGATTACTGGCTCAAACAGCCTCTGTAGTTTCAGCTGGAAACAAAATCTGTTTATCCTAAACTAACGGTGCTTCCTGCTATTTTTTTTCACCCTGAGTTTAGCTTGACTTTGGCAGTGGGAGTGGTAATCAGTGGTTGTAAATCACTCTTAATTTGCTTTGGAAGAAAAAGTTAGTTCATTCTGTGTTACTATTTTAAATAGTAGAACATAACTACCAGGAATAAACAATGAAATAATGATGTGTACCAGAAAACAAACAGAACCTCTTTTTAATGCTTTCCAAATGGCAAATAAGAGTCTTCAGATTTCATATGAAAATGATTTGAACTAATGCTTCATTCACAAAAGAGAGTACAGTGAAGTATTTCTTGGTGACATTTTTGCCTCTCAATACAGCTATAACATAATTCATCTACAAATAGGTTAAACTATCACTTAAAACTGGTACTATGTGGCTGCCTTTTCTCTGTGAGTTTAATACTTTAAAAACACTGTGTATATTTTGTCACAGAAATTGGCACCGTGCCACTGACATCCACTCGACTTCTGTTCTTTGTTTAACCTCAGACCTATACACAACAGTGTGACAGTCATGAACAGTATCCAGCCAATTGACTGGAATATTTCCCATGCTATGCACGAAGACAGACTGGCCTTTACCTGTCACATCAGGTACCTCCATAGCATTTTCCCACTGCGAGGAGGGTATGTGGGAAATCACTCTCTCACTAGCCTTCCCAGCGTGGGGGCAAAGACACATCTCATCATCCAGGGCTGACTGCTACGTGCAGTTCAGGGCCTTGAACCAGACTGGTTGCAGAGGCATTTTATAGCCGGGCTGTGGATGAAAATGGTGATGGCCACATGTAGATCCTCTCCCTCTTGCAGAGGACATCACGCAGTGTATGGTTTCTTTGCATTCAACACTTAAAGAATCAATCAGATTTCGTCACAGAGAAGAATCAGGTTTCTGAATGTGACATAAACCTTTCTGAAATACAGGATTCCCAAAGAATCAGAATAAAATAAAAGGGTTTCTTGTTGGTTTTGAAAAACTAGAACTACTTTTCAAATGTATGTGGCACACTCTAATAGCGTTGTGACTGTATACTGCATTTTAAAATTTCCAAAAATCAGTGTCTTCATTTTAAACATTAAACTGAATCCTACTGAAATAAAATAACCCCCTGATGAAAAAGTTATGTAAGTTTTTACTTTTCTCTGCCATGATTCTAGAACAATGTGTGTCTTAAAATCCTTCTACCCCCAAAATCAAAGAAAATTATTTTTTAAAAAAGCCAGGAGAAATTAGCCAAGAAAGAAACATCCAGCCAATGTTCCAGACTCTGTGATCTCAGCACCCAGAACCCTTGCCTGACACCAGGGCTGTGCAGACAATAATGTGAATTATGCATCTCCAGAAGAGAATGAAATATTTCTACTGCATTGTGAATTCAGCACTTCCATCCTCTTCAGCGCAGAGTCTTATTGGACCATTAACTGCAGGAAGGCAGGGGAATTTACTGGATTTCTCTTTGAGGATATTACTTTTAGATATTATATTCTGCAGAGGGTAATAACCAAGAAGAACAGGTGAACCAGAATGCATTTCCAAGTATGTCACTAGACAGCTACAACTCAAGACCAGTTTTGACTGGAAAGATGCTTTTTCAACTAAAGATAATGCCCGCCCCCTTCTAACCGTTTCGCCAAAAGCCTAAAATCTGCATGTGGCAGAGGCAGCAAGGTGTTGTCTGCAGGTTTTCACCTTCTCTGGATGGAACACATTTGCCATTATATGCTTATTGCATCTATGTTGGTTAGAGCCGCATTTAAAGCAATCTAAATGTACAGAAGAGCCATTCTACTCTTCCTTTTCCCAGAAAATCTCTTTTCTACATGTGTTTTTATGATGTGTAACATGACTTAGGATGACTCTGTGGGTTCTTTACCTTCCTAACTAGAAAGGCTCAGATAAAAGTGCCCAAATGCATAGCATGTAGGGGATAGAGGACAGGTAAGAATTACCAGATTTATGACTTGGGACCTGCTGTTCACTGTGGTGATCATGGTAATTGGATTGTATTGGCTGTGCTTACATTGCTGGTGACGGTGCTGTTTTCAGAGTACCAATCATAAAGCTGTAAGACAACCCCGAGGGAAGTGGTGAGCTTCTGCTAAGGTGCTGTAATGCACTGCACTTGGTAATGCTGGACAACGCTGAGTACCGTTGGTGATGGTGCTGACAGACTGGTAAAAGCAAAGGGCCACAAGTTCAAATGATTCACACAAGACTTGCTGCTACGCAAATTTACAATGGCAAGTTCATCTGATGGCTGGTCAGCTGGAATAGGTCAAAACGTGGCAAAGCTGTATAAAGCAAGTATATATCAGCGTATACACACGTGCTTCCTTTTTCTAAAGCATATTTCATCCTTTATTCACCATGTAAAAGAGTATTGGAATTAGAATGTACATTGGTTGTAAAGGACTTTGTGATTTGTAAAATTGAGATTCCAGTTGCTGGGCAGTTAGGCACCACTGCTCAGCAGTAAGTCTTTGCCTTGTTTTTGAGCTTCTTTGATGCATAGATGTCATTTGGGTGTTAATTCTGCTATGGAAGTGAGCCCATGGAGAGGTTGTAATTGTCAGGAGAAGGAAATCTTGGACACTGGGAGCTGCAATTGCCTAGCAGTTCAAGACCAACTACACCTTTCCTCATCTGAGGGTTGAACCAGGAAACAAACAGAGGCTATGATAATGGACCTTTCACTATTTAAATAGGTTAAATAGGCTAGAACGCATTGTAAACCTACACCCAAGCATTATTTATCAGAGTTAATAGCTAAAGGCTGGGGATCTTGTTGGTCTGGTTTCTGTTGAAAACAGACATAGATGGATCTTGCCTCCCAATTCAGTCAGAGACAAGGCATGGATAAAAGAAAAAATTTAAAAGCACTGGGTTTTTGAGCAGAAAATCAAAACAAGGATGACCAAGTTTATTTCCTCCAACATTGCAGCAGAAATATTTATATGTAATTTGCTCACAGGAAGAGAAAAGGCACTTTCAGGAGTTAAACTGCCTGTATAATATTGTAAAGAAGCCTTTTTTTAAAAGGAGTTTCATATGTCTTCATGAAAACTTGAGCAACTTTGATTTTAAAACATGCTTATTATCTTATGCCTTTTATTTTTTATACTAGAAACTTAAGAGTCTTCGTAAGAAAAGCTGCTCATTTACGCCCCGAGACTCTTGGCTACTATCAGTAACTGATTTAAGTGATACATCGATCAAAACACTGTCTGCCTGAAAGAAAACTCAATGAAATGAACAATAAGAAACACAGAGAAGGTTAGAAAGTATTTAGGTATTTTTTCTAAGAGACAAATTATAATTTAAGTACTTTATGGTATTACTAGAAACTCAGAAGAACAGATATATAATAGTTTTATCTAAACTGTTAATTTATTTTGGATTTTTCAGATGCTCTATTATGGATTATTTTATATCCTTTTATCATTAAAATAGAAAAAAAAAGTCTTGTAAAATCTTTGCTTAACACTAAGGAAGAACTCTATATCAACAAGACAGAAATGTAATACAGCAACATTTTCTCTGCTCTTTGAAGTAAGATTTACAGAATTTCTTAATTAAATGCTCTGACTGGGAAAATTACTTCCCATAAGAGAAATAAATGAATGAATTTAAGAATGAAAGGTAATGTTCATGTACTCGTCTCCACAGATCTTGGAACTCTGAACTGAGCTTATGAAGGCATAGAGCTATATTCCGAAGATGACTTACCTATCTACAAAGGATGGCAGGTTTCAATGTACTCATTCAAGAATCTGTCATTAGAGCCATGGTTTAATTTAAAATAATCAAGAGGATAAACTCCCTAAGTATGGAAGAAAATCTCCCGACACACACATTCATATTTGTGGAAAAATAGGTCAGTCCTATATGTACTGAAATAGATTCTAGTGTCCACAGACAGCTAAAAGTTTTGGGGAGCGAATAATATAATGTCAATAAGTATAGGGGAGATGCACGCTGTATATAAGTTGATGCTTAAGTTGTTTATTATCTGCACATCCCTTTAAGCACCAGAATCTAGTAAAGAATGAAACTCAACTTTGCTCCTCTTAAGAAGACTTATGCATGTGTTGTTATTGTTAGCTATTCTCCCAGGATATCAGAATTGCTTCATCATCTCAGCAGTTAGGTATAATTGAAAGAGAATCAATTCACTTTAAGTGCCACGGCTAACACTGCAGAGTTGGAAGGGTTATTGCCATGAGATCTAGGAGGGCTGCATTCTGAGAGAAACCTGCCCACGCTGCCGTCACACAATTCAGTACTTGCTTGGAGAGAGAAGAATTTGAAGAAAGGTATTGGGTTGTGGCTCTTCATGAACTGCTCCAGCGTGGGTCCCTTCCACAGGGTGCAGGTCTTCAGGACCAGACTGCTCCAGCATGGAGCACTCCTTCTCTCCCCATGGGCTGCAGCTCCTGCTGGGACCCTGCTCCCTTTTGGGCTTCCCATGGGGTCACAGCCTCCTTCAGTTATGCACATGCTCCAGCCTGGGGTCCTCCATGGGCTGCAGATGGCATCTCTGCTTCCTATCATCCTCCATGGGCTTCTCTAGGGACTGCAGGGAATCTCTGCTCCAGCACCTGGCGCACCTCCTTCTGCACTGACCTTGGAGTCTACAGGATTGCTGATCTCACATATTCTCACTTCTCTCTCTGACTGTAATTCCTGCTGCCCTGTTTGGGAGCAAGCCTTTCTTGTGAGGAAAGGCTGAGTGAGCTGGGGCTGTTCAGCCTGGAGAAGACTGAGAGGGGATCTCATCAATGTTTATAAATATCTGAAGTGCAGGAGACAAAGGGCCAACCTCTTTTCAGTGGCCTGTGGGGACAGGACAAGGGGCAGTGGTCACAAGTTTGACCACAGGAGGTTCTGCACTGATGTGCAAAAGAACTTTACGGTGAGGGTGATGGAGCACTGGAACAGGCTGCGTAGGGGGGTTGTGGAGTTTCCTTCTCTGGAGATATTCAAGATCCATCTGGACACCTACCTGTGTGACCTGCTCTAGAGAACCTGCTTTGGCAGGAGAGTTGGACTCTATCTCTGGAGGTCCCTTCCAATCCCTGCAGTTCTGCGATTCTGTGAACTGCTATCATTACAGACTGATTCATGTTCTGGGCAGCTTTAATGATTTATTCTTAGCACAACTAGTAAGAAACAGCTCTTGATCTTGCCTTGGGAAATGGACACTCTCTGCAACATACCTAAAATGAACAACTTCGAGTAACAAAAGCTAAAAACATTCAGTATGCAAATGTTTAATTTCAAAGCAGTGAGCTTGTCACTACCCAACCTGAATAGTCCAGGGACCTGTAGAAGATTCATGATTCCCTGTTGCAGTTCAGCCCCAGGCAGTGGCTGAGCACCACACAGCACTCACTGTTCCACCAAGGAGAATAAAACCAAGCCCTGGTGGTTTGATGTAAGGACAGTTTACTGACAGGCACCTCAAGAGGGGAACAATACCAGAGAATTCACACAGACACACCTAATAATAATAATAGCACCAAACACTTTACTTACCCAACAAAAAAGCAATCCAAACCATCCCACACCCCTCCCCAATCAGCCCCTTTTGTGGGGGCTTGATGTAACCTGGTATCTAAAACAGCCTGGGCCAACTCAGCTCACCTGTGCTGGGTGCTTGGGGAAGTCAGCTCTGTCCTGATCAGAACCAGGACATTCCCACAGGCTAAATTAAAGTGAAACAGCACCAAAAGATCAGGTTAGGCATTTTATTCATGGTAGAAGCAACCAGAACTTGGAAAGCATAATGGTAAGTGGTGTGGCCTCTTACTGAAACATTTATTGGAAGAAAAGGAAAGAGAAGAAAGAAGGAAAACAAAGATATAGAGACCACCTTGGATTCTGTGACAACAACGACAAAGACATGGCAATCTTCTTCTCGGGATGGGTGTGCATGTGACTCCTTAGTTTGTGTCTTTTATGATCTAGTCCCCACTTCTCAATTACGCAAGTCACACACCTTGAGGATTAATATGGTGCTTGTTCCATAAAGTTCTTGATCCTAACATTCTGCGATTCTGCACAGGTGCCATTTAAGGTGGGTGGTCTCAAGGGGTCTTTTGGGTCATTGTGATTGCCCCTTTCTACTCCACACACATTCTGTCTCCAGCTCCTGAACTAGCAGATTAAATAGTGACTAATCAGTGATCACAGCACCGACCTTGACCGAGTTCAAGAAGCGTCTGGACGATGCACTTGGTCCCATGCTCTGCCTTGGCTGGTCCTGTGGAGCCAGGAGTTGGACTTCATAATTCTTATGAGTTCCTTCCAACTCAGCATATTCTGTGATTCTATGAGTCTAAATGTTTCCCAGACTTGATAATTTAGTATGGTATTGTTCGGGAGGTAACTTGTGGGGCTGCCCCCCCCCCCCCTTGGCCTCTACCAATAGTTTGAATTTTAAAGAGGGCTCTCATTACTGCCTTTTCACACTTAGAATAAAAAGTTCCCTGCCATCTTCTAATTCCTTGATCAGACATAGGGGTTTTAAGTAGGATGCTCTCTTTTCAGTTAGTTTTGCCAAACTGGAAAATCCCAGTTCACTACCCAGATCCGAGTCAAGATCTGTTCAATCATCAGACCCATGATTCTTCCAATTCAGACTGTAAGATTTTTCTCTCAGTTTGATGCATCTGAATGAGCGTTGTGAAAGGGGCTGAGTGGTATTGCATTCCATGGGCAATTGGTCCTGCAGGACCTTTACCAAATCACATAAGGATTTAGTTGTTTCTTCATTTGTTTGCTTAACCAGATGCCTTTTGGGCTGCCACTGGTTCTGCTCCCAACATTGCACACACTGTGGCTTTTCCTTTTCCAAAGGGCACCTTTGTATTCCTTTAACTTCTCAATAACAGGGGAATAGTCGAGCACCAGCATCTCCCGAGCAACACTGGCTTGCCACTGCTCAAGCCTCTCCTGGCTTATCTCTGAGAGGTTACTTCCCAGCTATCCCTGTCTGGAATCACTGGATAGAGAGTCAGTATACTTCAGGACCTTCAAACTCTACAGAGTCCTGTCTGTGATGCCAGTTTAAAAAAAATGTCATGTCACAGAGCTGCATATACATTAAGAAGGATGCTAAGAAGAAATTAAAAGGAACTGCTAAAAGGGTAAAGGATTGCAGATGGCATTGGGACTATTTAATATAAAGGGTCACATCAAAGACATATTACCTATCAAAACAAGACATCAGAAGACCACTTTCCCCTCAAAAAAAAAATCTAAAATGTTAAACAGTACATAATAGAAAAAGTCACAGTGTAAAGTTGAAGTCAAGTGCAAATAAGGAAAACAGAAGGAAGGACTCTCAACTTTGGCAAATAAATGGTACAATTTTAAAGCAAGGGAAAAAAAGATGAACCTCTCCTTAAAGACACAGCAACTACAGAGGCAAAATCCAGGAGAGCCAGAAACTAACTAGTGTACTTACTGATGGTGAATGATGACTGTATTTAAGAGTGTTTATGGATTAAAGAGCCATAGGGGAAATGATCACTATGGACTTCTCTTTTTTTTTTTTTTTGTTTGTTTCTTTGTTTTTGAAGAGAAGCAATGGATAAGTCTGTGACAGTTCGTCAGAATGAAGTGTTTATAGGAGTTTTGGACTAAATCAGACAGTGACAGCACAAAACTATTAGCAGAGGCTTGTTCTACCCTAAGAATTCAGAAGGAATTTCCTCATGAAAGAGCTGTGCTATAAACTGTGGTGAAACCTGCTGGAAACCAGAGCTTGGTCCTGGCTCTTGTGCTGTCCAGATTTCTCAGAAGTGATCTGGGAAAATGCCTTAGGGATAATTCTTTGAAAACATGATTCTATGAACATCAGCACAGGTCTCTGCAGTGGTCAAAACAAAGAAAAGGCTATGTTAGTAACTTTATAAAAACCAGAAAATACCTTTAAGCCATTCTGGAAGACGATATTGTACCTGCATCTCCAACAGTTTGAAAATTTGGATTTCATAAAGAATCTAACAGTATAAGAAAAAGTGCAAAAGCAGAACAACAAAATAATCAGTTCTATAGAATTGTTTCTTAAGAAGCAGCAGCTAAATAGATTATTCAGCTTGGGATGGAGAAGGAGTGCATGGAAAATCAAGACAATGAACTGGTCTCCTTTTTCATGTCATGTGTAAATTAATTGTGGAACTAACTGACACAGGATGGTTGGATGCTGAAAGTGCTAAATCGACCCCAAACTCTGTTAAACAAATTGATGGAAGCCTACCAAGTGTGACATGAGTTCAATCTCAAACTCAGTCTTGCAACCTTAGAGTACCTAGCACAAGTGTCACTTAACAGATGTCAGATTGCCTATTCTATTTCCTAAAACATTTGCTACCGTCACAGAGAGATTACTGACTTTTAAACTCACTCAAACGATCTGTTTTTATGCTCCTATGTTATGTTCCAGGGAACCATGTAAACCATTCTTATCAGTCCGAAACACAGGACGTGCTGGTTATGTTCCAAAACCAAAACCATGTTTTCTGACATATTAATAACTGAAAATGTTTATTTGTTTGTAAACTGCCACATTTTGAGTAATGAGACAAAATATGCACTGAGAGGATAGTAAAGATGGATAAATGCTGGTAAAGATGGATACTTGCCTGTCAGCTCATCCTCTCCCTGGAAACCTACAGATCCTCGCCCTCTACATTATCCACAAAATACATAATAGCAGGTGTTTCGCCCGTCCTTCTGCCTCAGATTTGCAATGCACAAGGACTGGCAGGTGCCAGGAGGCAAAGGACTTAATAAATGTGGGATCACCATCACAGGTCTGCTTCCCCACCTCCATGGCTGCCCTCAGGCAACTTGCCTACAGCCAAGAAGTCCTTCAAGTCTGCAACAGGGAAAAAAGAAAAGGCTTGCAAAGGGATGCCTGCCCGTCTCCGGATCCCAGAGCTCTGCAAGTCCAGAGGAGAAGGGCAAGGCTGATATTGGGTGAAGAAGGGAAAAGCATGAAGTTTAACTGGTTTTGAAGACCTGGGATTGTGGTTACTGCTGCCTTGCTGTGTTCGCCTTTAAAGTCAGTTATGTATCATCAACAAAATGTATGAATCACTGCTTTACAGCCTTGATAAATGTCCACATCCTGTAGAAAATATTATTTCTAGAAGGAGCTAGGTTGCATGCACCAGTGATTAAACTCGATGCAATAAATGAGGAAAGATAATGAGGTTTAAAAATATGAGAAAAAAATGATTAAGTGATAGGAAATTGCACTTCCTGGGGTAAGCACAGAATATATTCACATTTTCTTTTTCATCTTCTTTAAGATATATGCTACACTTTAAAAAGAAGAAAATTCTTTGAAGTATTTGAATTTTGCTCATGTCTTTTTACACTTTTACGTTTCACTTTATTCCCATAACACAATCAAACTCTCAGCAGTACAACTAATTGTTAAAAATTTGGGGAAAATTAAAATTTTATTTCTGATTATTCGGCGAATGCAAACCACTAAACATTTATCACATGTTCATGAATAAAATGTATGTCTGACAAATGATGTGCCTACCAGTCAAACTATCTTTAGGGGAATTAAGGAAATCTAAACATTAGATTTAATTTGCAACAGGGGAGAGTTTTTGGGTCCCTCTGATAGATGAGATGTTTGGACATTCCTACTTTTTGCAGAAATCACTATTTTAAAATGTGGACTCACAGATTCTTGTGCCCACCATTTAATTACCATTATTACATCCAGTTCTCTAGTCAAGGGCCAGGGACTACAACACTATGCATCACCCCAGGGAATTTAGTTTAAAAAACCCACCTAATGAACCACTGGAATTGAAAATATTAAATTCCAGTTATTAAAAATCCCCCATACAAATGCATCCATTGTAAAAACTAACCATACAAATTTTATATGTGATTTCTACAGGTCTAATATATCACAGCATGATATTATGTTCTTCCTGAACTGAAAAAACAGTTGCAATATAATAGGCTTAAATAATACGTTTAATCTAAGGATATGTATGTAACACATGGGAAGATTTGTCTCCATCTCTATTTTAGAAAAGTATTTACATTTGATTGTGTGCTTTACACATGGTGCACAAAAGAATTAAAACTAAATTGCATCCAATTTCATAACCAGACCTTTTTATTGTATCAGTCCTTGTTAGAATATCTGTATTCATTGTGACCTTACGTATTCTCCTCCTACGGCATGTGCAGGACAAACAGGGGATCAGGCCCAGTCAGCAGAGGTTCACAAAAGGCAGGTCCTGTTTGATCTACCTGATCCGCTTCTGCAACCCAGGTGACCCACCTAGTGGATGAGGGGCAGGCTAAGGATGTTGTCTTCCTGAACCTTAGTAAAGCCTTTGACACTGTCTCCCACAGCCTTCTCCTAGAGAAGCTGGTGGCTCAAGGCTTAGACAGGTGCACTCTTCTCTGGGTAAGGGATTGGATGGATGGACAAGCCCAAAGAGTTGTGGTGAATGGAATTAAATCCAGCTGGCACCTGGTCACAAGTGGTGTTCCCCAGGACCCAGAGCAAGGGCCAGTCCTGTTTAATGATCTATTATCTCTATCAATGATCTGGAGGAGGGGACTGAGGGCAGAGGAGGCAGATGCCCTGAGGCCAGACAGTTTGCAGAGGACATCATGTAGGGTGGGAGTGTTGATCTGCTGGAGGAAAGGAAAGCTCTGTGGAGGGATCTGGACAGGCTGGGTTGGTGGGCTAAGGCCAACTTCATGAGTACATCAAGGAACAAGGCTCAGTGCTGGGTCCTGCACTTGGGTCACAACAACCCCAATGGAATGTTACAGGCTTGGAAAAGAGTGGTTGGAAAGCTGCCTGGTGGAAAAGGACCTGGGCAGGGTGCTTGACAACAAGCTGACCAGGAACCAGCAGTATGCTCAGGTAGCCAAGGCCAAGGGTATCCTGGCTTTTATCAGGCCAGCAGGACTAGGGAAGTGATCATCCCCCTGTTTCAGTCTACTAACTGTAAAAAGAAGGTTAAGAAACCCAAACAAGCAAAACAAGAATAATGTAGAAACCCAGCCAAGGCTGTGGCCATTTAGCTATGCCTTGAAGAGACACAAGGCGCTGTGAGTTTGCACAGCTAAAGACTCATGTTAGCTGATTCTTCCAATTTAATTTTAGATGAGTATTTTACAGGCATCTAACTACAAGTAACCTCCCTAGGCTTTCTTTACGGTCAGTGTAAAGAAATGGCACTTTTAAGATGCAATTCATCGGCCAACTAGTCTAAAATGAGAGAAATTACAAGTGCCTCTCTCCATAGGCTACAAGGGAGTCTCGGTGAGTAGATGAGTCTAGATGAACTGAGATGTCCGCACCTGCTGAGACAAAGCCCATCCTTAGATGCAAAACCGTCTGCTTTCAGATGAGTCAAATTACAAGCCAGGGAAAAAACATAACAGAATACTTGTTTAGTGCTTCACACAAAGACCTAATGCTTCATCCTGAATCTTAAGAGTGAGAAAAAGACCTCTGAAATCAAAATGTGATTTAACAGGAAGCCAAGGCAAAAAGGCAAAATCAAAATACTGCATCAGAACTCGCGCGCTATAAGTGCATAATCTGAGTCAAATCCTGGGAGACGGCAAAGACTGTAGTTAGTTACAGGCCCTTAACTCAGCACTTAAGCTGTGTGCTGGGTAAAACTCCTGAAATAGAATGAGAGCATTTCTAGACTTTAGGAAAACAGATCTAAACAGTTGTTCCGTCCCATAAAGAGTTCAGCCATCTGATATGTGGGAAAGAGGGAAACACAGAAATATTAACTTAGGGAGGCTTTCATTCATCTTAGTTGCTATTTGCTTGTACAGCCCCTTATACAAGAGCAGAGCTCCACATACCCTGCCCCATAAACAAATTACTTACAGTGACAGTAACAGCAGTGGTATTAAGACAGAAGACATTAATGGCTAAGTAATTTTCCAAATCTGTGCACATCTGAATGTAGAATCAAGCCTCCTGATGAAGCTGAAAAAATGCCTGTCTTCTGAAACACAAACGTCAGATAAAGAGATTAGAACAGTATGCAGATTATGAGACAGCTGTGTAATGAGAAGCACTTTCACCTAGCTGGATTTCATTCCTGTCATGATGTAATTTATGGCTATAGGCAGCCTGATGGTTCACAAATCTCTGACATCTCCTTCTCAAAAGCAAAAGGACTGTTTCCCAGGTAGCAGCAGCCTACATCATTCAATGGAGACAGAAAAAAACCAACACATTGCCATACTGTATCCTTAGCAGATATTTACAACAGATTAATATTTGCAAGAAAAAGTAGGTAATAATGCATATTGTTTGCAGCAGTTCTCCAGATTCAACAAGAAAGTGTTAAAATGAAAGGAATAGTCAGAAGGTCAACTCTAAAGAGAGGAAAACAAACAAAAAAAGCATATTTAAGAAAGACATTTTGGAGCTTAAAGTTCTTTTAAGGGAAGAAAATATTTCCCTACCCTCCCCACAGCCTCAAAGGTTCGGATGACATCCAGTTAGTTTGGGCCTTACTGCACTCAGTAAGTGAATCAATATTTAGCATTACCACTTTAATTGAAAACCAACACTGTCACAATAATAAGTGAGCATCCTCCCCCTGAACCGCAAAGACAGCAAGTTCTGCAGACAGTACAAGAGCTGCTCTATGGGAATTCCCAAGGGAAATCACAGAGGAAGTATTTACCTCCTTTAGAAAGTGGCATAAAGAGTAAGCCCTTCTTTCCTTAGTCTCAAGGGACTTTGTCAAAAACTGTATCTAACTCAAAAGAATGGGATATGCAAGATGTATTTGGACCCACGTTAACTCCTCTCATATCGCAGTTTGTCAAGCACCTCATCTGGCTGCCACAGACTGCATACAGAAAGCAAGTTTTGTACCGAAGCACCTTAGGAGAAAAACTGTAACCGGAAAACGTGTTGCTCTGCTAAAATAAAAATGAATATTGCATGAAGTAACAAACAGAGCGGTGATTTAGGTTTTAAACCATCCTTTATTCTTTTCATCAGCTGAAGTATGATACTGACTCCTGATTAACCTCCCACTTCCTCAGCAATTTAATGACCTCACAAGTATAGAATTGCTCTTAATTTGTAAGAAAGCCAGTCTGAAGGAGTATAGGTCACAGCTTCCTCCAAAATGATGGCAGTTCACATCTCCAAACGTTCCTGCCATTAGACAGGAGAGCCTCCAAGCACCACTCGGACAAGGAGTGACTTCTAAATGACACGGGCTCCAACCAGTCCCCTTCGCCCTTGCTCCAAGGCACCCCAACAACAGTTTCTGAGAGGATAAAACCCCACAACCACTCCAGCTGCACTTTCGCAATCATCGGGTTGGCCAGGCAGCTGTATTTATAATTTACTTAGCCAGCACCAAAATAACTGCTTTACAGACCAACAAAACCTCTTCACTGTCCAAAGACTTCAAACCCCCGTAAATGAGGGCGGCTGTGAGTCGCTGCATACCACTCCCCCACCCCACCCCCGAGTCTGACAATTTGCAAGTCCTGCTCAGCCACGTCCCACGGCGCCTCTTCCCGGCACCCCGCGGCAGCCGGGCTGGCGGCAGGAGAGCCGTCCTGCGGCGCGGGGCAGCCCCGAGGGACGGGGCCACGGCCGCGACGGGGCTAGTCGCCGCCCGCTGCTCCGCTCGGCTCCGCGGAGCCCGCCTCCGCCTTGCTACCGGCCTCCGGCGGCTCCTTGTTCCTTCGGCCCTCGGATTTCTTATTGAAACTGAGCTTGAAGACCCCCAGGACGGTCATGATCAGGATGATCAGCACCACCACCGCGACCGTCACCAGAATAAAAACGTAGTTGGAGGAGGGCGGCGGAGCAGCCGTCTTCTCCCCGTCGGCAGCACCGGTGGTGGCGGGCGGCTCTGCGGCACCGTCGACTGCCGGGGC
>VXBZ01006567.1:886523-1043897 GCA_013399135.1 Heliornis fulica
CGGCCGCCGGCCCCGCAGGGCCGCCCGCGGTCGTCATAGCCAGCTGCGTGGCCGCGCAGGGCGGCCCGTCTCGCCCGCCCGGGGTGCAGGCACAGGCGAAGCCACCGGCGGCATCGCGGCACCCGACGGCCTCGGCGCACCGCCCGCTGCCGGGGCTCCGGTAGCCAAATGGGCAGGGGCAGAGGGGCTCCGCTGCCGCTTTCCAGGCGAAGCCGCCTCGCTCGGGCTGGCAGGTGAGCTGCAGCTTCCCGCCGGGGCACGTCACGGCGAGGACAGTGCCCGGCGGGCTGAAACCGGGACCGGCACTGCGCTCCTCGAAGGGGAGGCGGTAGCCGAGGTCAAGGGCGCCGGCGGGGCTGAGGTCGGGGCAGGAGCCCTCGTACTGGTACTTGCAGACATAGCCCTGGCTCTCCCGACGGCAGGGCTGCTCCTTCCAGCCCCAGCTGGGGCCGCCGCCGGCGGCAGCCGCCGGCTCCAGGTGCAGCCCGGCGCAGCGGGTGGTGAGGCAGGACCGTAGGGGCTCCGTAACCCACCGGCCAAGCGCCGCCGGCACCTCCCGCGGGGCCGCCCCGTCGCCGGCGCTCTCCCACGAGAAGCCGCGGAGCGGCTGCTCCTCGCTGGTGCAAGCGGAGGCGCTCCTCTTCAGCCCGACCCAGAAGAGCGAGGGCGCGGGTCCCGCAGCCGTCTCCGCCAGCAGCCCCAGCAGTAGGCGTAGCTCCGGCTCGCCGCTGACCCAGGCCAGGTTGCCCCGCCGGCGGCCGCAGTCGCCGCTGGCCTCCGCATAGGTGCCGTTGGTGAGGTGGACGCTGAAACAGGGGCCGGCGGCCTGGCAGCGCAGGGCGGCCCGCTGCGGCGGGGGCCGGCCCAGGGCGCAGGCCGCGGCCAGGAACAGGCACCAGGGCCCGGCCCGTCTCATCCTGGCGGCGCGGGGGGCCAAGGGGCGCGGGTTGCCCCAGCGCCTGTGGAAGCGCTCAGCCGCGGCTCTGGCTGGCCGCGCCGTCCCACCCCAGCTCCGTCCCAGCATCCACGGCCCTCCCCCAGGCCCTTCGGAGGAAACGTGTTGGGGCCGGGGTTGAGCTCGGCATCCTCCCGTTTGTTGGCGAGCGGGTGACAAGCGGCTCCCAGAGCAGCCAGGAAGTGTTTGTCTTGCCCGGCGGGCGGGTGTCCAAATGGCAGGGGGAGGGAGATGGTGGAAAATCACGGTGCCTGCCCTACTGTCAGAGGAGCAGGAGGGGGGCAAAGCCCAGACCCACTGCAGTGGGGCCTGGCGTCATGGGCCCCACATCAGCCCTGGCTGTGGGAGATAGCAGTGGGATGACCCTGGCTGAGGCCAGAAGCCCACCAAAGCTGCTCTGTCATGCCACTCCACAGCTGGACAGGGGAGAGAAGATGTAACAAAAGGCTCGTGGGTCAAGATAAGGACAAGGAGAGACCATGCACCAATTAGCGTCATGGGTAAAACAACACCAACAAAACCTCATTTATTAACCAAGCAAAGCAGGGTAGAACAACGAGAAACACGCAGGAATGTGAAAACACCTCCACCACCTCTCCCTTATTTCCAGACTTAACTGACAATTTTTTTCCTTACTTCCCCTCAGCAACATGGGTGGTGGGGAATGGGGTTGTGGTCAGTTTATCAGACTTGACTCTGCCACTCCTTCCTCCTCATACTCATCCCTAGGTACAGCATGGGGTGCCTCCCACAGGAGACAGTCCTCCATAACCTTCTCCAACATTAGTCCTTCCCACAGGCTGCAGTTTGATGTTTCTTGGTGTGAACAAAGGCTGCATTTCCACAAGCACCTGTCAGCTTAGTGTCTTGAGCCATTTTCTGCAAATATGCTGTTAGGCTTGGGCAAGAAGTCTGGTTGCTACAGCTTCACCTCTGCCGTCTGGCTGGGGAGTGTTGACAAGGATTTGCCCAATATAACCCTACAATCGTGTGACTACAGTTTCTTCTCTCTTACAAAATGGAGTTAATTTATTAGAGCTGAATAGAACCTAACTTTTATAAATCAAAGGAATAATACAGAAGCCCCCAAATTTCCATTTAATGCCTCAAACCTAGCACTAGGTCCCTGGGAGAGAATGCAGCTCAATCTGTGAAAACATTTGCTCTCTTGCTTCTCCTCTCAGCTGTCAGCAAGGGCATGATGTGAGCTGCCGGGGATGGCCTCTCCTCCAGGTAATTGATGGGTACTACCAGCTCACTTCACCCAGGCCATGACTTTAATTTCCTAGGCTGTATTTGAACTTGCAACTTAGAAAGAGGAGGTTAGCCACCAGTGCCCCAGGCAGTCCAGTCTCATCTCTAAACTCGTCCCACACAGATGAAAACGCTGCATGCCAAAGCCAAAGGCTTTCACCAGCAGGAAATAGAGACGGTGTCTGGATGTCTGCTTGATCCGCCCATCTACCTGCTCTTTTTTCCTATGGCTGCCCCAAGAGTCCTGCAAAATATTTTTAAAAAAGCAGGTCTTCTAGAGCTCCAGAAGACATCTCTTCCTCTGGTTCTCAGTGTTTCTCTAGTTCTTACTTTTAAGTAAATAAGAAAACAGTCTTATGTTAGGTGTCTTCACAGAGGTTTTCCTGAGGACATCCTTTTTAAATGAGAGGATTAGCTACTTACACACAAATGCTGGTACCGCTCAGCATGCGAGGCAACTAAGCTACATATAAAAATTGAATGCCATATAAAAGTGAATGCCATATGACTGATTGATGTGTAAGTCCTAATGCAGCCGTTTTGCTCATTAGTAAAAGCCTTATTTATTTAGCTGTAGTTGTTCTGTAATCTTGTGCTTATCTGAGCCTTTGAAGAAAAGAATGGCTTGCTTTTATTGTAATTTTACTAAGAGCCAGTATGGTTGGGATTTTTTGTTTAATTATGTTACTGCATCTGTCTTATAATAATATGTATATTTTGACTAAGGAGTAATGAGAGAAGGGCTGAATTAATAGAAATACTTTTTGCTTTTAGGGTGGATTCTCATTTTTGCATTTTGATAAGGTAAATTAAGGCTGCTCTTTTTTCTGACTTACCAGGAAATACATCAGCCATATGCAAGGACAGACTTTGCAAGCTGCTACGGTTTAAGGGGGTGTATTTTCATTAGGAGTAGTCTTGTAGAGACATACCATGTCCTATTACTGAGAGCTGTGTTGTGCTCACTTCTCTTTTGGGAAGAGGTGAGAAAAGAGATCTGCCTGGCTGCCAAGGGGACAAGTGACATGATCGTGAAACACGGCAACAATTAGGGCATGAGTAAGGTCACTGAACTGGCTGGTGACACTTCTCTTTCACAAAGGGGATACAGGAAAATGTCTGGAAATGGTCTGCCTCCTTTTATCACCTGTCCCGTACAGGTAAAGAAACCTTTTGCGGTCTGTTACATGAAACAGGCTTTTTTGGGGTTGTAACCTTTTGAAGGAGAAAGGCAAGAGAAGGCTCCAGCATTTTAGCTTGCTGCAACTTTGTGGAGTCTGCACCAGTTGGCAGTGGAGAGGCTGCCTTGTCCCTCTGGGCTTGCCCCTTCCCCCTCATTTCAACTGATATCTCTACTAGATCCTTCTGCTAAATTTACCATGAGTAAAGACAAAAAACCCAGGTATCTTGAAAAAGTGAGAATCGCTGCTCTTTGACAGCATGCCTCAAAAGTTATGAGCTAAATCCTCACTCAGTGCTTTGTGAGATTGGAATCTGCATTTAAGAAGTAGTTTATCCAAGAATAAGTCAGCGCTACGTTTCACATGCAAGTTGTTTCTAAGCAAAGAAAGTATTTTCTCACTAAAGGGTTATAGTCTTCTTTAAGAAAATATGCAAGTTAAAAATTAGACCCTCCCGAAGTCAGTGAGAAGTATCTCATTTCAACAGCACGCCAGGATTTCTCATTAATTTCCCTGTGCTCGGTCAAATAAGGTGCGACAGGGAGTTGTTGGAAATGCCAGGTGGAATCTGCCATGATTTTGTTTTGAATAGGACGAGAAAAGAAAATACGAATTTCTGTCTTCCTTCCATGACCATAGGAATTTAATTATTCATCTCTCAAAAGGACTACATGGATAACAAGGTTCTCTACCACCGTTTAGAAAAGATAACCCAGCAGGGGTCATGCAAGTTCCTGTCTGCTGCAATAGTAGTTTCCAGTGACATAGCTACGGGACTTTTAAAAATAAGGAATAATATTTCACTGCTGTTGCAAACAAGGTTATGCTTATGACATGGATATAAAATATAACTAAACCTGACCTGCTGAAGGGACACGTAATGGAGGGACTGCACTGGCAGAACCAAGCAAACAAAAAGACGCGGCTGTAGCATTGCCCAGTATGCATATGTTCCCCTTAAAGCCTGTTCAGTGTAGACGTTCATGTTTCCATTACTAGTTATGCAAGAAAATAATGTATTCTGTTAACACTTCCATTCATCTTTAATGAGTTATTAAGAAAGATTCCAATCCTGTAATTAGCTGAGGGAAATGAACTCTAGAACTCTCAAATTAAACACTTTAAATCTTTTCAAAAAATACCGTGGTCTATAAATATTTCTTATTCTCACTCTAGCCCACTCTCCTTCCTTTGTTGACTGGGTAATTCATACTCATTCTGTCCCAGCCTCCAAATTCTCCTGTATTACATAACATTGCCTGGTGTTGCCCCATTTGAGCTTAGGTGAATTGTGTGGGAGACCCACTGTGCGTTGAGGGACATTTGCAGCCTTAAAGGCGCTTGGTGGCTCAAAGGACATCCTCGGAAAGCGTTATTGGCAGAATGGGTTTGACACCTTTAGGCTGTTTCCCATTGTGTCTGTAGGGATGCTGTCAGCAGCTTGTGTAAAGTGTAGTTTTTGAAGGTCTGGGAAAATGTTGTGCACAGTTCCGATGTTCTCCCATCCTGGAAAAAAACAACCAAAGGAAAAGAATAAGAGATTAATTCCAATTTAACTACATCCTAATATAGGTTTCTAATCTTTTAGCATGTTTTGACCTAAATAAGAACATTTTTGGAAATTAATTAGTTTTAATTGAAAGTGAGAAAAAAACCCACATTTTTAGTAAATTCCTGTAGAATTGTAATTATACAACAAATCTCTGGGACTGTCTGACTTTTTGGGATGAGGCAAAGTTTCCTAGGGAAATAAAGTAAAATAGAAGGAAATCTAGTGGTAAAGAGGTGATTTCACTTCCTGGCCTTTTGCCCAGACTGACCATTTCAGAAAAAGTCTTGAAATATTTGCTTGAAAATGGGCAAGGGATATGTACTAGTAAGAATAAATTCAAGAGCAAGCAGCTGTGAGATGTAGAGGCAGCAGATGCTTGTCTACACAGGCAGTTAATTCAAAATGGAAAAAAATAAAAGGAAGGAAGAATATTCTGAGCCTAGTGAAATAATTGTTGCTATTGAGGTTGTGGGAGGTAAGAATGCCTTTTATAGAAATATTTATTGCCATTCTTTTTGTGAGACTGTCCAGACTGAAAAGGTTGTAGGTCACTTTACTGATGCATTTTCCCCCTTTCTAAATAATGCCTTTTCTTGAAGCCTTTCTTTCTCAAGAATGTTTTCAATATTCCTCATTGTTTGCTTGCAAGAGATAGAAGCATAGACTTTGGATTATCTGCACACTGTAGAAGGGGGAGAAGATTTTACGGGATCTTGCTGTATGGCGCATGGCTTTTTTCCTCTCCTGTTTGTCATGGTATAAAGGCCACCGTGCTGTGCTTTGCTCTTGCATGTGAAATGTTCATTCAGCGGCACTTATTCTTGTTGACCTAAATGGCTCATAAAGTGGTACCTAGAAGTCTGAAATTTCACATGACATAAAATCCAGAAGGAAGTAATCTTCATGTTTGGGAAGAAGTCCATTTTGAAAACAGATAGGCTCAAGAAACAAAATTAGTGTCTGCCTATGGATTTTCCATGCTCCGGGATGTGGGATATTCAAAACTTCAGCCTGTGTCTAATTCAAACAGAATCACAGAATCACAGAATGTCAGGAGTTGGAAGGGACCTCGAAAGATCATGGAGTCCAACTCCCCTGCTTGAGCACAATCACCTAGACTGGATCACACAGGAACATGTCCAGATGAGCAGGAAAATTAAAATCATATTTTAACTAAACAAATGTTTAACTTCCAGAAATGACACATGGTCTAAGTAGTGGATGTTTCTTACCTGCATTTTTTTCATTCTAAGGTTAAAATCCTAGCAGGTCTGGCAGGTTTTTTTTTGCAATTAATTTAAATAAACATCTCAGTTATGACATATGAGAATATTGTTTTTCAAAGTCTCAGAAATTAGGGTCTATTACTGCAAAAGGCATCAAAGACCATATATTTTCATGAAGAATAAAACAAGCTTCTGCTTAGCAAACTCATTTTGGAACACGCAGACACATATTCCATGCATCCACAAGGTAGAATTGATCTGCATTTTCATCCACAAGCAGGTTTCATTATTAGGATTACTTTAATCATGATTATTTTAATTTATTTTTGTATTATTGTTGTGTGTCAGGTCGTGTGTCATGTCTTGTAAAAAAAGAAAACTCAACACGACCCAGCAATGTGCGCTTGCAGTCCAGAAAGCCAACTGTATCCTGGGCTGCCTCAAAAGAAGCGTGACCAGCAGGTTGAGGGAGGTGATTCTGCCATTGCGCTCTACTCTTGTGGGACCCCACCTAGAGTGTTGTGTCCAGACCTGGGGTTCCCAGTGCAAGAAAGACATGGACCTGTTGGAGCAGGCCCAGAGGAGGGACACCAAGTTGATGAGGGCTGGAGCACCTCTCCTATCAAGACAGGCTGAGAGAGCTGGGTTTGTTCAGCCTAGAAAAGAGAAGACTCCTTGGAGACCACAGAGCAGCCTTCTGGTACCTAAAGGCGGGCTACAGGAAAGCTGGGGAGGGGATGTTAAGAAGGGCATAGAGTGACAGAACAAGGGACAACAGGTTTAAACTGAAAGTGGGTAGATTAAGATTAGAGAGTAGAGAAAAAATTCTTCCCTCTGAGGACGGTGAGGCCCTGGCACAGGCTGCCCAGAGAAGCTGTGGCTGCCCCCTCCCTGGGTGTTCAAGACCAGTTTGGATGGGGCTTTGGGCACCCTGGTGTCATGGAGGGT
Source organism: Heliornis fulica (assembly GCA_013399135.1). Classification (NCBI taxonomy): domain Eukaryota; kingdom Metazoa; phylum Chordata; class Aves; order Gruiformes; family Heliornithidae; genus Heliornis; species Heliornis fulica. The sequence goes on from VXBZ01006567.1 coordinate 893,640, forward strand.
GTACCTGCCCATGGCAGGAGGAGGTTGGGACTGGATAGTCTGTGAGGTCCCTTCCAACCTAAACCATTTTGTGATTTTATGATTCTATGCTCATTATTTCCATTAAATTGTATCATATATGCAAAGTTACTGTCCCTTGTGCTGCTGATATTACTATTTCAGGGCTGCAAACAACACATACACATCATATGTCCCCCTTAGAGCTGTGCAAAATGACCCTCATCTGTGTCTGTAGCTAGTCTGTGCTGGGGTGGGGGTGGTGGGTATGTAAAAGGCAGAGAGCACGTATGCAGATGGCACACCCATATGCACTGGAAATGCATATGCCAGTGCTGCCCCCATCTAACTAATTGTGATTATTTGTCCCCTAATATTCTGGAAATCCCTGAGAAAGATATGTGGTCTATTCATGTGATAAAATAAATCCCCAGCAATTGTTTAGCTGAAGACAAAATTAATATCCATATAATCATATTTAAAATAAGCCATGAATAACAGGATGTGAAAAACAAAAGTGGCCTCACTTCCTGACATCTTTTAAAGTGATGCCAACCAGAGGCCGCCCTTGAAGATTATCAGTGTGCAGCCATTGTCCACAAAGGGAGGGACTGTATCACTGCCCTGCCAGGTTCAGATTTCAACCTCCATGTAGTTTGCTTTTATGTGGTCTCAGCAGAAACAACAGGTGAGGGAGAGGCGAGGATGAGCAGGCATTTATTTTAGGTACTGAGGAGCTCTCCAGGCAGGGCAAGTTCTCAGGGATGTTGGTTCCTATCCGGTAGCAGGACAGGCATGCACTAGCAGCTCGCATTGAATGATGTTGCTTCAACTGCTGGTTGCTCGGGATGACAACCCATAGTGCAGCTGCACCACTTGCCTTTTGGGTTTAAAGGGCCTCTGTTTTGTATTACTGAATAGAAAAGGTCAGTAAGCAGTGAGAGACAATTGGATGTTAATAAATAACAAAGGAATGAGAGCTGCAAGTGTTTGACCCATCCCTGTTGATGTGATATCAATCTGAACTAGAAGAGAAATGTCAAACCCTTCCCAATCCAGAGGTCTAGAAATGCTTCTGATGTGTGTCAGTAGAAGATAAGTATCAGACCAAGAATATATTAGCAGATGACACAGGGAATAAAGCATAAGCAACCCAAGAACAATAGTTGCTGTGTGTCAGCTACAAACAAGACTCATTTGGTAGAGCACATTCTCGTTATGCTCTTTCCTTCAGTGCAGTCTGGATACTCCAAGGAGATGTCTCCTGGGAGGAGAGGCACAGGAAACTGTGTAGGGGTAAGGTGACAGGTTCAGCTGTGCCCCCACACAGAGAGGTGGAAGGAAGGTTTGAAGACATGGATTCGCTCTACTTTCCACCCTACGTGTGTTCTGACAGTCCTTTTTATTTTAGGCTGAGAGCACTCAACTGGATATGCAAAGGACTTCAGGCATCAAGCTACCATTTTCCAATTAAAAAGCAGATCTTCAAAGTCTCTGCTGTGCTGTGATATAACCCTCTTGAGGCAGCTCCCCTACACACCCATTTCCCTTCCTGTATTTTACATTTTTTCTCATTAGACATGCGTGACTTTACATTTAACAAGTTAAGAATTGTCCCCTCTGTATTATTCTTATTCTTTGATCTCAGATAAATCAAATCAGCTAAACACACCTACTGCATAAAGTCTTGCACAGAATGCAGCCAGAGAATACAAGGACAGATAAAGGAAATCCTGTAGCCTGAAGGTTAAGGCATTTTTCACGATGAACCAGAGTTACTTCTGCTGTAGTGATTATTCCTGTATTTTATATCCACTGAAAAGAAAGTCAGGAGAGTCTGATATGGAAATGCATATAAGATTGCCTGATCTTCTGAATCATGGGGTTTTGCTTCACATCTCTGCCCCTGCCTGACAGAGGAAGGATTTGAACATGTATCTCTGACATTCAAGTAAGCATATTAATCACCGAGCTGTCTTTTATTTTTTTTTCTGCTTTCTTATTAAGAGACACTGACTACATACCAGTTTTCTGATGTATTAGAAGTCAACCAGCGGGGATTTGGACTAAACAAACTTATTTTCCTTTCTTCCTTCTTCCCTTCTCTCTTCCCTGACGGAAAGGGCTTCAGCATGTCTCCATCTTCAAATGCTCTAGGAGCACAGTGCGTTTGACAGGCATTGTCTGCTGAAGCCAGTACTAAACTGAGGCCTGTCTGCAATATTCAGTTTGTGTTATAAAAGAAAGAGAGCTCTTGCAGAAATTGCTAGAGAAAGAGTGTCTTTGAAAATGCCTGAAATGCTGTTAGTCTCCTGCCACATCTGGATCAGGATGGCAATGTTTGCTGCCGTAAAGCCGTCAAGAATCATCCACTTTTAAATGTAATGGCTTTAGTTTTACACGTGCTTTATGTCAGTCTTTGAAAAGGGATTTTCATTTTTTAGTCTTGGAGTATTAAAAGGAAAAAAAAAGAAGAAAAAAAGGAAAAATGAAAAACTCCACAACTTTCTCTGTAATTCATAGACTTTCTATTTCAGTACAATAAAACTTAGGGGAATGAATTTACTTAATCTTAGCTAAAATCTCAACATCATGTTTTAATAAAGATGCTGAGTTGTGACTTCAAGCTGCTGCTCACAATGGATGACATTTCTAGGGGAAGCAGGAAAGGGTCTTGGACAGTGGTTTTGATGTGGCCAGACTCCTCTGATGGGAGGCAGGCAAGGGAGACAGACAGATAAGATAAAGATTCTAACCCTGAATCCTCTCCACCAGATTGGTTGTATTAATCACTACAAAGAGAGTTTATCCTTTCCTTCTGATGCTGTAAAGATTAGCTTACCAGTTTAATTATATTTGGTCATGCAACATTCATGTGTCATTTTCTTATTTTCTTTTTTTTTTTTTTATTTGAGTATCCCAGAATCACAAGAAAAGTTTGTAAGAGACATTGGATTTTCAATTTCTGTCAGGAAAATAAATTAAATAGGATTAAGGAATATAATTATTTAAATTACTTTCTTTCTAGGTCAAGCAAATGTTATGTGAAACATCCTTCCTTGAAAGTAGGCATTATATAGAACTTTATGTTAGAATTCAAGATTAAACTTTTATAGTCACACATATTAATTGTTTGTATTAGATGCAATGCCAGTTTGGAGGTGTGCTTGAGTATGTTATTGCTTACATGCTGGAGTTGCGACAGCTAACCCAGAGGGCTGGGACACCTGGCTGTCCTCAGTCCAAAGGGCTGAAATGCTTTTGCTGTTCTGTAGTCTGGTATGCTTGTCACCATTAAGGTTCCCCCTAATTTATTTCTCAGTGTTTGACAAATGACCTCCTGAATACCAATGTGAAACCTGTAGCACTAATTTGCGCAGCCTATAATGGGACAGGAAAATAAACGAGTTTGCAAGTCCTGTCTATGTTTTGATATTCTTGGCTCATTCAGTTCACGGTGGAAGTTTCCACAGCTTCGTGACTTCTGCACCATGTTAGAAAGTAAGAAGTTATTTTGCAGTGTAAAATATGTTTCTGAGAGGTCCTTGAATTACCCCGTGTTCAGAGGAGCACAGCTGCAGAACTGGCAGAGACTTTGTGTCCAAAAACCTTGAGCACAATGAACATGCACCTTCGCAGTCAAGTCTTCATTTTGAATTCTGTCATTCCAGTAAAGAAAGAGGGGGGGGAAGAGAGGCATGGAAAGTACTGGAGATGTTGGTGTGGCTGAGCAATACTGCACCTCTTGCTCTGGAAAAAAAAGCCATACAAGAAGCAGCTTACCAGTCTGGCTCTGTATCTGTGCTCCAAAGTCCTGGCCAGAAGATAGGAAGAAGGGTGATGAAATTGAATTGCAGGCCTGGGAGAACACCAGGGCATCTCAGAAATGGGACATGTCTCAGCTTCCCCTGTTCTGGACTGTATGTGCAGATGGACTTTTGGGAAGCTTGAACCATATGGTGGCCTGATAAGTTACTACCCTCCATGTACATCCTCCCGTTTGCCCACTGCCCAGGGGCAATAGCCCCAGATGGTGGACCAGCACAAATCGTGGGGTCCTGGTAAACCCCCTGTCACATCCAGGTTTTGTATCTCCTGCCTTTCTTGACTGCTGCAGCAGTCATTAGTAAACCCAGTAGTGGCTATGGTTGCATCTGGCACAGCCTGCCCAAATCTGTAGCTCCTCTGTTAGGAACCGCTGCCTGCTCCATGGGTGGAAGCTCTGTCCCGTGGCTGTGTCCAGCTGCTACGTGCCATGTGCAATAAACACATCTTCAAATAGTCAGGCACAGGATCCCCAAATTAGCCTTTGCAGGAGTAAAACTCAGTAGGTGTTGTGCTGGCAGAAAGTATGTGACCACACATGGTGGTGTGGTGAAGAGTGACCAGACACGGTCACTTAATTTTTCGCTTAATTTTTCAGCCTGAATGGAGAAAGCTGAATACTTTGGAGCCCTGTACCACTCTTGCTCTCACTCTATTGCCATATTTTCTAAGGTAACCTATTTGACTCCAACTTGTTCTCCATGGGTCTGGTTCATAGATTATCCCTGGTACACAGAGACAACTGAATGCACAAGGCCTCCCAGTGTGCAAATCGTGCCACTTAACAACCTTCTGGGACTGAAAAGCAGAGTGAGGCACCGAGTGAGCAGGGATCATGGCAAAACAGTGATAGACATCCTTGGAAGCTCAACTGAAGTGTTCTGCCCAAGTGCATGTGCATAAAAACAACTGTTACAAACATGGATAAGTGGAAGAGAGAATCCTTACTCCCATTTAAGGCTTTTAAGTCTGTGTTAATTTTCCCACTAGATTCAGAAAGGCTAGAATGGCACCCAAATCAAAAAGCACAGGTTAATGGTTTATGGAAAAAAAAAAAAAGAAATGGAAATGTCCTCTTTTTTAAAACTAATAAAAAGCAGCATTTCAATTTTAGAATAATGCATTTAAAAAGATCTATTTTAGTTTGACATTGTCTTGTTACTACCCACAGCAGAAGTGAAAAATGGCTATTATCCAGTGACAAAGAAGTAGGTTACTGAAATTACTAGGGTTTTAGTGTTCCAGCATGCCTGACACTAAGCCTGATTCCTGTTTTTAAGATAGAAAGATTCGGTATGGTTCTGTAGAGTAACTTTCCTATTATCTTCAGATTATGGGCATATGAAGATTCTAAGTATTTTAAAAAAAATAAATCTATATACAGACTGGAGAGAGACTGGTACAGCGTATCGTTGCTAACCCAAGATTCTCCTCTCCTTCATTGCACTAATGCCATAATTCTTAAATTGACCAGACTCAGGATGTCCCACCCATGTCTAGGCAAGGAGTCTAGCCCAGTTCTCATTCCTGCAGTCATCTGCCTGGATAATGGCTAAAACCTTGATGACTTGTGGGGCAGTATGCACTGTAGTTACCTCTGATGTATAAATTCTGCAGAAAAAGCAAGCAGTTATTTTTCCAGCACTATCTGCTTGGTGCATACCTTGGAAAAATAATAAAGGACAGAGGAAAGGGTTGAATTTATTATCTTGATTCTGTATAGGTCAGCCTTTGGCAGGAGTGAATGGCAGTGAAATCAACACTAGAAAAGAAAGCACAAAGAGAGGTTCATCTTATAAGCTGCTTATTTTGTTGTTTGTTTGGAATACAAACCCAAACCACTAAGCAGTTGTCACCTCCTGTTTGTAGTTTAGAACAAAAGCCCAGCAAACCCCAGAATTTTAAATAGTTCCCCTTGAAAACCATAATTCTTGCCTGTCCCCATCTGGACAAAACTCACTTCTTCCCAAAAATACTGAGGCAAATGTGGCAAATTTTTCTTCCTTGTGTTCTGTTGGCTTTGAAGGCCAGGTGTAGTGATAGCACCATGAAAGTTTTGGGTTATCTCCTATTTCCATAGTCTGAAATCCTTGTGAGAATTCTCATGCATAAACAAACATTTTCATTCTCCTCTGGGATACAATTCTATCCCGACCACACACTCCATTTCTGAATTCTATTTGTAATTTCATTTTTAATTTAAAACAACAGAGTTGCTGTTCACCTTTCCTTGTGATCTTTCTTGAAAAAGACTGCAAATAACCCACAAACTCATTGATATTTTGGAATAAAAATAGGTATGGAAGGGCCCTGGGATCCTTATTTTGCTTCTGAACTTACCCTGAAGAATACTGCAGAGTGGTACAGGAATAACTCGAACAAATGTAATTTTAACTGATACCTGTTACTTGTACTGACTGAAGAAAGTGTGATTGTGGGTACCTTTCAGCATCACTGTGTCTGTTTGCTTCGGCTGTTGCTTCAATTGAAGAGGTGAATAGTTAAGTTAGCATATACATAGGGTTAAACCTTTGGGGAAATCCTCGAGCTGATCAGGTTATCATGGAGCAGGAGAAAGAAGATGAGGGAGATTATTTTGAGGGTCTTTGGAGGCACTGGTCTGGTACAACTAAGGCAGCTGTCCAGCAGGCTGTGAGTGGTCAGAGAGAAAGCCACAGCTTGCTCTTTGTGCTCAGAAAGCATGCCAAAGAGGCCCTCATGGGAAAGTCATTGTTTCGGTCTGGTCAGTTAGAAAGATGCTTAAGTTCACAAGTTATGGTTGGGTCTAAACACAGATATCTCATAAGTGTTCTTCTAAAAAATGCTTGTGAGTTCTTTAATCGGTAGATCTGAAATCCTTTTCATCTGGTCTTTGCAAGCAGTGCCCTTTGAACTCAAGGTTCTGCAGGCATCTAATAGGGTTAAAGAAATAAACTCAATGAAATAATCTTTTATTACACAGCTAAAATAGTTTATTGCTGAGTGATGGACAAAACCAGTTTTGTAAACTGTTTCAAAGTGTTTTTAAAATGCAATGAAGGAAAATAGTGTTTTTTAATGTTAAATCTCAAAAGGCAACATCAAAGAGAGCAAGCGAGCTGCTTATGCTGCCTTAATAGAGATGCATTTGTAACAGTACAGAACTGAATGTCAAGCTTAAGCGCCTCAAATACCAATATCGACAGATTTCTCCAGAGAGCATATGCAGTTATATTACTAAAAGACTGAAGTATGGTTTCAGGGAGATGTTGAATTTCCTTCGATTCACTTTGAACTCAGTGGGAAAGATAAAGGTGTCCAGGGCAGGAGAAATTATAAAGGTATTGGATAATGGCATTCATCATCTTGCTTCCTAAAATGCAAACTCCTTTGGGTTTCTTTTTGTTTCTCATCAATTCTAGATTAAAGCTAAGGGAGAAGGCGGAATATTAAAATACAATTCAATTTATAATTGGTTACTAAAGTCAATTCACAAATGACCTTGAAAAAGAATTAATCCAGCAAGCTTATAAAAGAGGATGACCCAGTCATTCTGATTAACATCAGAGCAGGTGATGGAACAGCGATGTGGTGGGAGAGTAAGAAGACTGAGAAGATTAAAGCACCCAATACGTTAAAGGATTTCTTTAGAAATTACATCTTGCATCCAGGCAAAAATCCACAGATTCCCACTGGCAGTATAAAAGTATTATAAATTCAGTGTGTGGTCAACAGCTCTTGCTACAAGTAAAGCAGACAATTTGAAGTTCTGCTGAAGTATTATTAGTTCAGATTTTTCCACGTTATCGGGGGACACTCTGTATAAAAATGTAAATCAAATTAATGAACATTCAAGAATCTAGAATTTATTTCTAGATTTATTTTCCTGTCTTTTAAAGCAGGCTTTTCCTGAGTCACTTTACCTCAGGAAAAGACTTAAGCTTTTGGGAGTAACAGGCAGGTGGAAGATGGTGAGAGAAACTTTTTCCACAATGTTATTAGAAACAGAATAAAAACTGAATGTCCTGAATGAGTTAATATTGTCTTTAAAAATAGAACTTTGGGGGTTTTCTTTAAATCAGACAATTGCACATCTTCAAAGGTTCCATCCTTGAGTATTTCTAAGGAACTGACTACCATTCGTGGGTTTGTACTTTCTAGCAGTTTAGAAGGTTAATCGTATGGACAGAAATATTTTAAATGAGCTTTATGGGGGAAATGAAATCTTGAGGGAACACAAGACCAAAAGGAACCCAAGTGTTTGGCTGTCACAAAATAGTCATAGTTCAGATGCCTCACTGCTTACACAATTACTCTTACCACTATAAGGTAAGCCCAGTCAGATGCTTTTAGAATTCCTTATATTGGGTGACTTCTGGGGAAGACTTTAAAAATAAAATGGAGAACTTCAGCTACGTAAAGTGCCAGTGCTCTGATTTCATGTGTTTGCCAAGTAACTGCAGAAGGGAAGCACCTTCAATTTTGAGTCCTACAGCTACTTACATGGGGTTCCTGAGGGCAAGAAGACAACCATGTTTGAACCCTTAGAATCTGTAAGCAAAAGGAAACCCCTTCTAATTTCTAGCTATTTATTAAGGTTTACCTTCAGTGCTAAAGCCTGAAAGTTCAGTGCGGACTTCCGTAATCTTCAGACATGCCAATGTAGTACTATATAATAATGAAATCAATGAACATGACCACTAGGCATATTTTTTGAAAAATGAACAAAGCACTAAGCTGTACATAGATATAAGGGAGGTAGACACACATATTTGCGCAGAAACAACAGCACCATAAATTATCTGCAGATGATGGCATCTCCAGCAGTTAAGGCAAGTTTTCTGTCTGATAGAGCTGCAAATACATAAATATTAGTGTCTGGGGACCAGATTTCAGCCCTCAAATATTGTCACTTTCATTGAAATCATTTATCTAAATATTGTCATTAGCAGGAATCCTTAGAAAGATGAAGGCAACTGAGCCAAATAACCCACTGTTGTAATTCTCTGTGACTTTGTCAACTGCCAGCTATTAGTATCTATTTAATTGCAGCAATGCATGCAGTTGTTATTAAACTTCGCTTAAACTTGGCAGGCTCGCTCCATGTGCAGCATTAGCCTCTCACATTAGCAGACCAATCACAACTGTTAGTACTAGATTTACTAATGTCTTGGGGATTGCAGCTGGTAAATAAAGGATTCTGCTTTTGGATTTTGCAAGAATTGTTTGTTCCATATTTTTAGCTAATAATAACTAAGTCTATTATTTGATACTGAGACCTCTTATTTTTCTCTTTGTCAGGTTAATGATATTTTCATTTCTATTTAGCTGTGGTTTTAATTTTAGAACTTATACACAATTGGACAGTTTTGCCAAACAAATATTTCTTAACCAGGCAGATAGTGAAAATAAACTATTGTTAGGATCTCATTACTGTTCCCATATTCTTCAAATCAAATGACTTGAAAGTGTTTATTTTCTTTGGAGACAAACATCACATTTAACAACTCATTCAGAAGTTCAAGCCATTTTTTGCTTGTTACTTTTATTATGCTGTAGGTAATAAATGTTATTTACTAGAGGGACAGATACGTCACACTTATTTGAACACAAGTCACACCTCATCCCCTAAATGCTTCCCCCACTCTCCTTAATAAAAGAGAACACAGAAACTGCCACAGTGGCTCAGCCAATTGGATCATCTAGTTCAGTATCTTATGCTGTTTTTGATGCAGCCCCAACACAGGTGGCTTTCTGGGCTGCAAGTGCACAGAGCTTCTTGTCTACCTACACCCCCTCAAGTCCTCCTCCCCAGGGCTGCTCTCAATCCATTCCCTGCCCAGTCTGTATTTGTGCTTGGGATTGTACCATTGGTATACGTGCAGGACCTTGCACTTGGCCTGTTAAACTTCATGCTGTCTGCTTGAAGTGCAAGAAATACTTTGCAAGAAGTTATCAAATCATTCACTTTGAGGTGTCAAACATGAAAAGTACAGTTTGTGAGGTTTAAAGAAAAATCAGCTGAAGTTTCATACTTACTGCTCTGAGGGAAGGTTAAAATCAGTTTGTGAGACTTAAATTCACAGAAAGGTTTGTGAAGGTCTGAACAGATCAGGGAAACCTGCCCCCTGGCATGCCCCAAAGTTCTCCAGGATCCCACTGGGTTAATGCAGCTGTCAGAATTGAGCTTTTGCAGCATTTTCCAGGTGCCGGCCTCAGCCTGCTGCTACATTGCTCCCCTGTGAGAATCATCTGCTTCTAAAATACGCCTGGGCTGAGCTCAATGTGCTGCTTAGGGATGCCTTGCCAGAGCTTTCACAGATTTTCTTGTTGTTGTTCCTGGTGCTGCTGAGTAATTCTCCCTACTTCTTTAATTTTTAGCTGTGGATGAGCTTCTTGGAGAACAAGAAAATGTGTTTCTGTCTAGGGCCTTGATCTCACAATGTGAGAAATGTTCTCAATAAATCACGATGCCAACAAATGCTGTGATTGCCTGTACACTGTAGGATGAGAGATTAGCACATAGGTCCATGTTACTCACTGGGCAGGACTGGACATGCTGCTATCTTAAATCCAAACCTTTTTTGGAGCTGCAGCAGTCGCTCACATGGCTGTGGCAAGAGGTTTGCATTTTCCTGGAGAAGGTCACTGCCTTTAACCTTTCCCTGAAATTGTGTTCCTGGGAGAGATGAGATTTCTCTTCCAGACCTTGCTTGAAGTTACTGTGTCAGTATTTTACCAAATGACTGTTTAGTATAATGCTCAAACAGGTTTAAAAGTCAGTTCCCAATGCTGTTCCTTCTTTAATAAACACCTGAACTTCCAGCCTGGTGTCTTGTGCTCAGCTCTTGGATATCATCTTCCTCTTTTAGACCTTTGAGTACTGCAGGGAGAGTAAACTGGCTTCAGCTGAAAGCAGCAAAAGCACTTTCTTAGGTTTTGCTTAACTGGTAGCAGATGGTGAGGTTGTGCTGCTCTGCCAGAAGAGATGCAATGATGATTGCCCCCCTCTGAGGGAACCAAGCCCCAGTTTCCTATTCCCTGGCTGACACAGCGACTTGGGCGCAGAGGGGCTCCCGTGGCACTGTTTATGGAAGAAGCAGAATCAGCATATGTTTTTGAAGTGTGTCTCCCAGACCAAATACTTCAAGTGATAGAAGCAAAGTAGGCTCTGTGGTATTTTATCACACTGCAACGAATCTCTTTGTGTTCATAATTTGTATTAAAAATGGAGTGAGATCAGAACTGGACATGTAATTTTTCGAGTTTGTGTCTTCAAACAATATTGATGTACTTCATGCTGAGTACCCGGTCTCAATTCTGTTCATGATGATTAATAAAACATGCGAGTGCAGGCACTGACTGTTTTCAGACTGCTTGCTAACACTTGTTCATTTGACAGATTTTCTGAGCCAGAGGACAGGAGAACACTGCCACTCTTGTTTGTGCTAAAAAATGGCAGAGTTTACATTATGTCCAACGTTCATATTACAGCACAAACAATTAAGAAAATCATCTTTTTACCCAGTAAATTCAATTGCTAATATTGTTTTGCAGTAATTATTTCAAAACCCTTTGCTGTGCTAATAAGCACTGGAACATTTAGAAAAGCTTAGTTTATAGCACATATTTAATTAAAGGAGAACTAGATATTTTTAGTGGCTGCTCACTTACTCCATGGTTAGACTATATACAAGCCTTAGGTAAAATTAATACTCTGCTCCGCCAGTTTTAGGAACAAGCTGTCTTGAAAACAAGATGAGGAACGAAGTCATCCTCCCTTTCCCCCTCCCCCTTCCCCACAAAACATCTTTGAAGCCTTGGGCAGACCACCCAGATCCCAGCCCAGTGATGTGCAAACCATTTTGGGGTGCAGCATTGTGTAAAGGGCACTTCTACAAGATTAAGAACTGAAAACAGGCATCTGAATTGTCCTGTACTGGTTAGCAGCTGGTGAAAATCCTCTTTACACAGGGCTGGCGGGATGATGGTTCCAGCTCAGAGGGACCTGAAGCCAGTTTCTAGCCTTCCAGTGATATGGGTTTTTTTTTCCCTGAAATGATTGAAATCACATTGGTAGCGAGGGAAAGAGGGCAAAGACAACAAATAAAATAGAAAAGCCTTCAAACATATACCCAATTTAAAACTTAGAAATGCATTTTTATAGAAATATGAATAATACCAACAACAACAAACAATAACAACCACCAATCACTAAAACCTACAAAACCCACCAACACTTGAGCTCAACTACTAGGACTGAACAGAGCTAAACAAAACGGCTATGGTATCAAGGGTCCCGGCTGGCAGTAACCCACATCACTTCCATGTTCTGAATACAAAGGGATATTTCCAGTACTGTTGTCTTTACAAATCTTTTTTTCAGTTTCAGGTATTACTTTCCCTAGCTCAGATACGTTCTTAATTAAATTCAGGTAAAGAAAGCTCCAAGGACAGCCTACTACAAAGTCTCAGAAGAAATTATAAAAGCTTCAATAATTGTAACATTGAAGTTATTTCCAGTAGTTTTAGTTTATGGGACTGATTGCAGTTAAAACCAAAGACTGTAGTTTAAACCTTTTGGTCTTGAAACCCGAATAACTTCACAGCTTTGCAACAGAATTAGTTTGAAGGGCTAATTAATTAGCCCTTCTTCAGCAAATTACCAGTGAAATTAATCAACATTAAAAATCAGTCCCTACCCACCACAGAATTTTACCAGATGCTTTGTAATTGCAGCTACAATACACTGCAGGTCAAGAAATACTCAGTATTACATCATAAGTTTTAACTGGCTTTTACCACAAACTCAATCTGTTATACTGCTAAATCTTCACTGTATAGCTTAGTGAGAAATCAACTGAGGAGCCTTTCTTTTAAGTATTCTCTTAGAGCTTGACCCAACCACGTGCTAAATCTCCTAAGCTCCTAGGGAAGTCCTGTGGAATTGAGGCACTTTATGCCCTTTAAGAGCAGATGCTAAATTGCGTTATTAGCTGTACAGTCATGGGGCACCTTACTTTGCTACCTGGAAAAAGATGCAAGAACAAGTAACCTTGTTAGACTCAGCACTTCAGCCCAGGCACTTTTAAAAAATAGCAGTCAAGGGCCAAACCCTTGAGGTTCTGAGCCCTTTGCTGCTGCTGACCTAGCTGGCTGTTAGAGTGCTCAGCCCTTTGCTCCCTTGCTCAGCGCTAACCAGTTTCAGCCTTCCAGGGTCAGCAGCAGCTATTGCCTTCAAGGTTAGTACCATTAAATAAACACTGAAACATAAAAAGGCTGTCAGCCTTTGTCTCCCTGTGCAATTATAATGCAGCAGTTCTTGCCATAGCAGTCATGAGTGCATCAGTCACGATTTTTCTCAACATTGTTTTCAGCTGCCCTTGAAAACTTGCCAACAAAGAGAAAAAAGGAAAAAATAAAACCCCTGTCAGGAACGCAGTGGTGAGCAGGAGGGAAATATGGGATCGATATTTATTTATGGTTAAGGGAGAAATAAGTGGATATCATTTTGCTAACCTGGTGAACAATTATGAAATTAGTTCAGTCATAATGCCCTCATAGAAGCCTGTGATGTTGAGTTAATGGCAAGGCAGTAATAAGATGTGACTGTTGTTGAAACATACAATAATGTACAATTTTTACTTGATAGCTTCTTCCTATTTCCAATTCATGTGTTGGATTAGACCTTTTATCACACAGAAGAGAAGGAGTGGGGCTCTTCCTACAGTCATCTTTCCTCAGGCTGTGTGGGGTCTACTTCTGTTGCCTAAATATGAGTGTCATTCAAGAACACCCCGGGGTATCTGGGGCAGCCGCATGGGGCTGGAGATGCTACACAGGAGGTAGGAAATGTTTGTTACTTCTAAATGTTACTTTTATTGATCCAAGAAACTGAATTATCTGTATGAGAGAAGATATAAACAATGACAAGTTAAGATGTTTTGTTACTGTAGTGTTATATCCCTGTGCTTGATTCTCTGATTTCCCACCATACTAGCTGTGGTGGGCTGACCATGACTGGCTGTCAAACCCCCACCCAGACACTCTTACTCCTCAGCAGGACTTGGGGAGAAGATAAGGTGGAAAAGCTCATGAGTTAAGACAGGGAGATTACTCAGCAATTATGGTCACTGGCAAAACAGACTCAATTTGGGGAAGATTAATTTAATTTATTGCCAATTAAAAATAGAGTAGGATAGTGATACACAAAGACAAAACTAAACCCACCTTTCCCCACTTCCCCTCTTCTCAAATTCAATCTCATTCCTTTGTTCCTGACTCTTCTCCCTCCTCTCTCCACTCCAAGCAGCACAGAGAATTGGGGAACAGGGTCTGCAGCCAGCTCACAGTGCCTTATCTCTGCTGCTCCTTCCTGTTATAACAGTCACCATTTGTGTCGTAATGTAAGTTGGTCACTGGAAGAGAACTAGGGCACTTTTGCTTTTTACCAGTGCCAAAGTAAGAGAGGGGGATGTGTATTTTATATATTGTTGCCACAAGCGCTACATGGCTGCAGCAATGATTAGAGTTTATTTCATAGTCATGACATGGCTCCTATGAAGATACTATTTGTATAGCCCAAATCAACAAGATTTTAGTTTATGTAAGAACTAACAAGGTTTGTCCAAACATGAGGTTTTAATTTCTGTAAAAGATTAAAACATATATAGGAAAAAGCTATACATGCAAAACACTTTATTGTTTCAAAGTTTCGGTAGCTTATCAGACTTGTTTTCATTTCAGTTTCTCCCTGTTTCTATTAAGATGTTTAATGCTATTTGCTTAATACCTTGGATACAGTACTGGAAACAATTCTGCACTGTCAAAAGGATGAACCAGATGGCCAGAAACTAGACAGCTTTCCATAAATACATGTAATTCTGGACCATATGCAGTGTTGGTAAGTGAGATAAGTTTTTCATGTGAGTGTTGAAAATTAAAACATATGTGCTGATGTCTAGGCTGCCCTAAGGACAGGGATAACACTTGTATCATATTGCTCTTTAGGCTAAGACCCTATAGGAAGATTTAAAGAAGCCAGTTGGCTAAATCTGTATTTCCCCACGAGATCGTCATCTCAGGGTATGTCTGATTTTTTTCACCAGACTCAGTAGAGCATTTCCCTCTCATCACATATTGTTGAAAATTTCTGGAGATATTGTGATATTAAAAATAAATTCCCAGGTAGAACCACCTGAGTTCCAGTTCATAAACAGCATGAAACAAAACCCTGAAAGCCAAGGTCTGCATTTCAGTCCATCGATGCCATGGCATAAATAACTGCTACATAAAAGCATCTTCCTGGGCACAAAAGTAACATTTTCCAAGGACTCTGTTTTCTGCAGAACAGGATGGCTCCCAAACCATCCTACACTGGTGGGTTCTCTTCCCATTAGCAAGAGGGACATTTGTGTGATTTCCAGTATTTGGAAGTGGCTGCCTGGGTTAAGTGAAGCAAAACAACTTTAGTGGTCACAGGGATATGTTTTAGCAGTTACTGTATTGAAATGGGAATTTGTGTTGGCAACACAGGCTTCTCTGACATTTTCAAATTGACTTTATCTTGGAAAAGCCCTGTTGACTATAAGGGCCATTTCTAACCATGCAGCAGTATTTCAAACATATAGGTAACGTATAGATATCTTAATATAGGGTTAAATTGCCTGGTTCCTGTACACATGTGGGGTTGGTCACCTTTGTTAGGAGCCACTGAATCCAGTAGCCTGAGAGAGGCAGAGCTGTAGCCGCTCCATCATATTTGGTTGAGCTAGTAGCACGTATTCCTCATGGGCACACATGCACACACAATATACATGTATACATATAAATGTGTCTGTGCCCATGAGGAATACTATATTTATATATATATAGCCACACAACACAGACAGTGACACTACTGCAAACAGACTGCCACTCCTGTCCCTCTCTCTGGCAGTTCAGGATGAAGGCCCATTAGTGAAAAATGTATGGATCCCTGCAGTAACTGGGCCCTAGCCACCCAGTTTCCCCTGTGGCAGGCACCTGGTCATGCAAGCCCCTGTGGACAGCAGACCCCAAGCCCATCTGCTGGTACGGTAATGTATAAAGCTGAATCACCTTTCAGTGGGGTGCTTAGCTTGTGCTGCTTGAAATTCCTCCTTGTCATGGTGGGGAGAATAAGAAGCTTCCAGGAACCTATGCAGTGCGTCTGGTCTCTCTGCACAGACTGGCACTGTGTAGTGTCAAGAGTCCCTGAGACAGATGTGAATGCATTTCAACTTCTGTACTGAGAATATGTGGAAAGTGTCATGCAGTTAAGTACTCAAAGCAGGCTCTGTGTGAGTATATCTGAATCACTTGTACTTGTAGGAAAACAAAAAGGAAATGGTACAGATCCAGATCAAAGATGCTCCATGCAGGTAGTGATAAAAAATTCTCTAGGTGCTCAAGACAACAGGGAGTACGCTATACCTTTAAATGTAATCAGAGTGTTTTATAGTAATTTAAATGTGAACTTTCAGAAAATAATTTAATATTCTCCACTTTTATAAGGTTAATTTTTTCATGGCCTCTTGATCACACAGATAACTAATCAACATCCAGATTTGGCTTTTGAAAGCATTTATTTACCCTCTGGTTTCCTTCAATGCTATTACAGTGTGTACTTTAAATCTTCTTTAATCTACTTCAATTTGGCAGACTGATTAATAAACATTAATTATAAAGGTGCATAGTCAGCACTGTGAAAGAAGAAGATGAAGAGGAGGTAATGGCTGGGGAAGGGAGGGTAATACCATGATCTTCCTAGTCTGCTATGTATAGCACTATATATGAGCATGTCTCTGTGTATGTCTATTACACTGAGTCTCGCAAGTGAACTCGCATAACTAACCCCTGACTTCTGCTGCCACACAGTTGAAGCTCACTCTCATGCATTTAGAGCACTGTCTGTCTCTTCTCACCCCTGTGACCAAATATGCCAGACCTCGTCCGTCAAAGGTTTGCCATCTGGCTGTACCTTGTGCTCTGAAAAGCCCTGAGCTTACTCACCTGCTGCTCCCTTGAACTTGGATTTTCCTCACATGGCTTGGTACAGTGGCTGCATCCCCGTGCTCATAAGCTGGCACAGAGCTGCTTCATGCGTTAGAGGACATATCACCTGAGAAGCTTTTTTGTCAGGCGCTGGCACCCGGAATAGGCCTCCATGGGAACAAATTGCCATATTAATTTTTGTTTTCCTCTCTGCAAAACAATGTTTGTGAAGCTTGGTTGAAGAAAAGTTAAGAACAAGAAAACGTGCTTACCTAGACATAACCCTAACATCAGTCTGTGCCCCTGAGTGCTCAAGGGATCGTGTCAGCCGTGGAGAGTGCTGTGATAGAGCAGGGTCTACCATGGTGTCAGGCAATGCCAAGGAGAAGCAAAGGCATTTATATAAGAGGCAAAGCTTAAAGCTTTTATTTTCCAAATACAGAATAACATTCTCTGGGGACAGAAGTGCAGAATAAAATTCCAGCTAACAAAACATATTCACTCAGGAAGATATATTTAGATCTACTGAAAAACAGAAGCAAATATTTATGAGTATGAATTATTATTAGTAAAAGCATATCCTTAATTTCTCCTCAATAAATACAACTTTTCACTAACAACAGAGCATATAATTTTCATATTTACCCATTGACAATATGATTATGTGGATGAGTGGGTGAATGCCACATAGTTAACTTACAGTTAGTTGGTCTGACATACCCATTAAAATGGAAACTGTGAGATGATACCTTCAACTTTGGCAACAGGAGTCTCTACCTTGCCTTCTTCCCAAAAACATGTTCCCATGTTACTGTGGTGACTGCTAGCTGGTTGCCATGTCCTCTGTCTTGTCATTGTTCCTTTATTACAACACATTAAATTGCTTTTTATCAATTAGAAAGGTCTTGGAAGGATTTCATTGCTGGTTTAAATCCAAACAGAAACCACTCGCTCGTTGTCAGTCCTAATGCATCATTAGTAAAAGTAGTTCTTCAAGGCAAAGTATAATGCCATTGAATATTTCATAAACCAAAAGCCCCTTCAAATATATTTGTGAGTTGAGCATACTTTAGCACAGATTTTCTAGAAGGTTTCAGGGGCTATAGCCACCTATCTGCTCATTGCAGGCTCCTGCCCAGTGTCATACATCTGAGGTGTGATTGTGCTCCATAACTTTTCCTGAATCCTTTATGCAGACACATCCAGCATTGCCCAAGCAAGCAAATCCTTTGGCTGGCTATGTCAAGTGTATTTTCTAAAATCTCATGGAGTAGCATGACACCAGTCACTGAGTAAGGTAAGATCTTTCACCAGGCACTGTTTTTCACCATAAAGACCTAAAATCCTACAAATCCCTTAGCTCCAACACCGGAGCAAGCTCAGGAGATCCTGGTTCTTCTCTGGTTTCTGTCACAGGTCTCCTGTGTCGTCTTGGGCAAGTGGCTTAGGCCAAGAGTTAAAAACATGAGTGGCACTTCTAGGTGTCTTAACTTGAAAAAATTTATACTAGTTTTCCAGGAAAAAAAGAGCTCAGGATATGCAGGAAGCACCAAATAGTTTTTAAACACTACATTTTCCCTCCCATCCTTTTTTTATTTTTTTTTCTTAAAGCCTTGGATATCGGTGTTTATAGTGAGGGGAGTAGCTAGGATTCAAAGTTAAAAACCAAATCTCTTTCCAAAAACCCTGATTTAAATCTTAAGTTTTGTGTTTTCAGAGCTCATTAATCAGTGTTGAACCTCTCGGTGTTTATCTTGCTGGGCCTTAGCAGCCTAGGCATAGCAGAGGCTGCATAAAGGTATTTGCATCAGGTAGAGATGTGCCATAGAAAGACTTGCAAAGAAACAGACCCCTGAATGGCAAAGAGATGACTCTGTGAGTAAAGGTTTCTGCCATCTTTCTATCACATGAAGGCTTTGCTGCAGGGCCATTATGTTTCCTTTTTATATGTCCCACACATTTTAGAAATGGTATTCATCAGACACTTACCTACTCTATCTTTGATGTCTTCTCCTAGATTGTTTATTCCATATGAAGGAAGATAAATGCAGAACGCTGCAATGATTGATTGCCTTTTCTGTGTTATTATGCCACAGCATTTTACTTGTGTGTTTTCAATTTCATGGTGGTTTATAATAATTTTTTTGTTCCTGAGCAGAAGTGGGTATCTGTTCAATAAATGATCCCAGAGATAGATTCATTCCTATGCAGGTAATGTTCTAATGATTCCTTCCATTTTCAAAGCTATTTTGAGCCATTCTAAGTCAACTGTATTAAGTTGATAGATTGAGACCTGGGATTTAGGCACAGAAAAGCTCAGCACTGCTGAACCTAACATATATGCCTAGCCCTCCTAGTGTCATTTAGAGTTCTGAGTTATTTGCCTAGGCATAGTATTTCATAAGGCTTTGAGCTCCTTCTGGCTTCATTCCAAAACACAGAACTTCTGGAAAACAGTTTTTATTCTCCCTAGACCCTATTTTATTGTACCCATGGGTACAACTCTGTGAAAAAGCTCCTTCTAGTCTCCATGAAATATTACTTTCACATCCTGGCTAAATCTACATTAATCCAAGAGGCATTGTCGAAAATTCTCTCCTATACTTTAGCTGACAGAAAATGACTAATGATTATTTGGCAGTCATGGCATTTAAATATTGATAGTATTCCTTAAGAGCTCTTTTATTTCATTATTTGATATTTGACTATTTTACTTCGTATAAATGTGCAAGTAATTTGCACCTAATTATGCACTTGTCATTTAACTCCTACATACAGTTTTCCACACTGCTACTCTGGATAAGCAGCGATCAGCTGCCTTGGATCAAACTGTCTCTTGAAAATTCTTCATATCCAGGAATATGGATGAACAAAAAGTTGTTAGGTTCTAACTGCATACAGTTAAATTAGTAATACTAAGTGCTGATGAAAGGATCCAAAATGGTTATTGTTTAAAAACAGCTAATCTAATCTTCTTGGGTGAATCACAATATGTTACTGAATGGAAGTGCAAGTAATAAAGTATTTAAGTGTATACAACAGACCATTCTTTCTCAATACTTACACATTTGGGACATTAGCTTACATCTAAAAGGAAGACAGAAAGATATGGATCTGGTTTGACTGAGTAATGTGAGCTCAGATTCAGTGTTCTGGCCAAAGTACCTGTTTTGTGACAATATTTTAGGAAGTTATCTTACAGTAATTTTCCACAAAGAAGGATCTACATGTACATCAAGTGATACTCAGACCATAGTCTCCCACAAACTTTCATAGATAATACTGTCCAGATTGTAGTATCTATTTGAGTTACTGCATCCACATATCAATTGTTCTGGAAAGAAGCTGTGACAATAGGGTTTTATATGAGCTTTTCAAATATTGGGAATAGAAATGAAAAAAGTTCCCTTCGCACTGTTGCCTAGACCTTGGACTGAAATTTGGAAAATTTAGAATTATAGAAAGGCAGGAGCTATGAGAAATCACTTGGTGAATCAAGTTTTGATATCACAGTTATCGAAACTGAGTCTTATGCTGAGGAATTTTACAAGAGTTTTTGAAAGGAGTAAGTACGATAATAAAAGTC
This sequence comes from Heliornis fulica, assembly GCA_013399135.1. Classification (NCBI taxonomy): domain Eukaryota; kingdom Metazoa; phylum Chordata; class Aves; order Gruiformes; family Heliornithidae; genus Heliornis; species Heliornis fulica. Next base: position 914,041 of record VXBZ01006567.1, read on the forward strand.
CAAAGTACTCTATAGTAATCCTGGTATACTAAATTTTAATCATACTGATTTTTTTTTTAGGAGTAGGCAAGAGTAGTAACAACTTAATAGAGGATGCAATCGCAATGAACCCAAAAAGCATATAAAAATGAGAGGTTCTGTCTGAATTTGTTCTTATGAGTTTTCACTGCATAAGAAAATACGTGAAAACACAAACAATACACAAAATACCTCAAAAGACACTGCAGTAAAGAAATAAATGAATAGCTACCACACATAATGTTAAGAAATAATAAAGCCAAGAATGATTTAGCTTGTGATCCAAAAGCCATTGTGCTCTTTAAGAAGGAAGGGTTGCAGGACCTAAGGGACTTCAAATTAGCTGAGACTTGCCAGAGAGCAGCAATGTTCCTACCGCTGCTTAGCACCAGTGGGACCCTGCATCCCAGCCAGCTGGACCACTTGCTGGGTGCGTTGAAGCTGAGTTCCCTGAAGGGAAAAGGGAATCTCTTGGAGGGAAAAGGAAGTTTAATATACTCTATCTGTGAAGAAACCATGTACCTGTTAACTCAAAACTGTCTACAGATCTGTCTATATTTATTTTGGGAGCTGTTCCCCAGGATGACTGCAAGAAATTATCGTTGGGTAAGCTGCTTTTATTACCACTTTGCTAGTGATCTAATGTCCCTCCCTGACTATTGTATGTCAGAACCACAGGAAACCTGCCTGTGTGCTTGTGTATAGCATAAGAGTTATGGCTTCCCTCCCACTTTGCATTTGCCAACACAGTATAAGTCACATTGTGCCCTGGTGGTTTATTCAAACTGTGTTTCCTACAAAAACAACAACTAGCAGTTTGTACCCTTCAGAAATGCTCTGCAGTTTAGTAGATAATTAGCAACATGGATGGCTATTTTTGCTGTTCAGCCTTTTCAGAACAAAGACATAGGCTCTTGCACATTTTTTCATGAGCATAACCTTTGTTTCAGAATTTGGACTGCAAAGATTGGAACAACTACTCCCATAGTATTTCATGGTTTCTATTTTTGGTTGATTGGCAAGCACAGAAGCATGGAAAGTGCACTTTTCCACTCTCTTCGTGATGAGACATGATGTAGCACCTCAGGGGAGGTGGTGCCCTAGGTCCTGAGATCCACACGTGTTGGATCACAGTACAGCTCTCATCTCAGCTGTGCACTTGAGCTTTCCTCCCAGGGAAAACCAGGATTGAGGAGCAGATGTGTGTTAGCTGTGCCTTGTCCTGAGGTGGAGGTGGGAAACAGCCTGAGCCTGCAAGCAAAGCCACTCGGAAACTGCTCAGGTTCCCTAGAGTAACATTGCTCCTGCTAACTGGAAGGTGGTGTAGCAAAGAGGTTATAATAAAATCACGTAAACACAGAAGTCATAAAGCACAGAGCGGTAAAGAAGAAATAAAACAAGCTCAGAGAGTTCTAGAAGAAAGAAATATCATAATGCAAAATGAGCTTCATTCAGTATGTAAAATCAATCTGAATCTGCACTTGTTTTCTGTCTTGCAGCAGTCTGTAATTAGAACTGTGCTGACTGCTGTTTGTTGCTGATACAGGTGTCAAGAATAAATTCTCTAATGTTGCAAAAGCCATAAAGAGTTTCATTTTATGAATCAAAAACATGAACTTGATCCACTGATGCTTGGGTAGTTTTTTTATGAGTCTATTTTGCATGCAAGACATTTCTGACTATCCCAAAATCCAGATGAAGGTTTTGGGAGGGGAGAAATTAAAGAAATTATTAAAGATTCAACCCTGACTCTCTCAAATAAAAAAAGAAAGGGTACTTACTAACACAGTGATTGTATTTTGTATATGTAGGTTCAGTCGCTTATAAATTACCATAATAGAGTAACAGTGTATTTTGTTGGGTCATGGATACCATTACTGGTTAACATTTAAAAGCACCATCTAAAATATAATATCCAGAATATGTGGCCTTTAAAGACATTTTCAGCTGAAGGTCTTCTGTGTTAGCTGCTAGTCCCTGGCATGTCCTTTGCTTATAATATGCCTGGCAGGTTACAGTGGAATAGCTTATGATAACTCACAACATCACTTTAAGGAAGCTACTTAGCTTTGGTTTGTCTTTTAAATTAGCCTAGTCTAATCAAGCCTGTCACCTTTTGGGAGAGGTCTGTATTATCTCAAGAAATGAAAATATTCAGATCGCACTGAGGAACAGACAAGCAAGTGAACTGGACATGAAAAGTGATGGCATTGCGCTGCTGGATGGATTGAGGAAGAGATCCTGAGTCTTCAGTAAGATGGGCAACATCTATAGGGACAGAAGATTGTTTTGAAGATATCAGGCCACCCAGATTTTACCAGACTGTGAGTTAGATATTGAGGAACCAAGTTGTATCTGTTCTTAAAAGTGCTTATTTGAAAGCTAATTTGCTACTAAATTAGGAGCAAAACCATATAATGGCCTCTGCACAAGCAAGTTGCTCTCTTTGGTTAATTAGCTAATGGATGACATTAGTTAATGGACTAAATAATTTGAGAGATGTATTTTATTTACCAATTATGATCACAATAGTTCTCATAATAATTTATGAATCCATTTCTTTCAACCTTTCTCAGTGGGTTTTATCTGCTCTAAATGAGCTCCAGGAAAATCAGACTAATGGTTAATTATTGTGGCAAAGCTATTATCCAAGTTGGAAATAAATGTGTAAAAACTTTGTCATGTGCCTACTGTCACAGGGTTGAGACCTAGAGTTTATAATTAAAATAAACAAAACATTAAAAATGCAAAGACAAAAATGTATGCCAAAACAAACTTTGATGTGCCATGAGAAACCCTTAAAACCTCCAATCTAATATGCAATCCTTTAGGGATGAATTCATATGACATAAATTTTGTGAAAGTCAATCTAATATGGTATCTTCTTTAGGCTGGTTCTTCTGAGAAGCCTAACTATGGAAAATGGTGGCTAATCTCAACAAATCTTAGAAAAACAAATGGAGATATACCAGCCTATTTTTTGGTTTGTTTTTTAAAGAATATCCAACCCTTTTATACAAGCAGCTTTTTGACTGTTCCCTGTCTGGCAAGTTTTTCACCCAACAGTGCCAGCAGTGCCAGGGTACTGTGAACTGATGTTGTGGGTGACAAAATGCAGGTAAAATTCCCCCTCTTACTAATGTCATTCCTGGGAGAACCAGGTGGGTTCTCCTTAGGGATGGGTGGGCTCACCTTAGGGATGATCCCTAAGGCTGTTTGTAAAAGCAGCATATAAACTGATATGACTGCATGCCAATAATGATACATTTCTTCTCTTAGTATAATAAACCATTTTAATTATCATAAATTATCTCCCTCCCCCCAGGTCATAACAGAGATGCAATGTTCACTGCAGAGATGTCTATAGATTTCTTCCACAAACATTTACAATAGTGAAGGTGACTGTCACACTGCTTAATATCCCCCTCTTCAGAACAAAACCCATTCTGGGTGAAGCAGAACATTCACAACCTCCATTGATTTCAATATAAATTAGATGTTCAGCTTTTTCTCAGAATTGCGTGTAATAAGGGGGTATGTCACATCTCCCAGATGCTCTGTTATTAGTCTATGAATAGAATCAGCTGAAAGACTGATCTTTACCAATACTGAACGGCTCTAAAATACATTTTAAACATTGGCACTACACAAGTTTTATCTGAAAAAAAACCCAAATGCTTTCAAACTTTTTCTTCCTCTGCAATCCCAGCAGCTCATAGTGCCAGGATGAAATTACATTCAGACTTCTTGATGTATCTCTGATCATAGCAATTCTCCTCAGTATTACTGGGCTTTCTGTCCCTAAGGCACAGGTCTGTATCTTTTGATCAGTTTTCTTCCTTCTCTCTGAAATATATGATTGTTTTGTTTGCTTGCCCCTTTCTAACCATAGAGTGTGTCACTCTTACAGGGGACTCTAGTGGTTTTGCAGTGTGGATTCTTTAAGAAGCAGCCAGAAGTTTCTTAAGGGTCCGACAAAGTAAACACCAGCTGGGCTCCCAAGGCCAAACTCCTAAACCCTGTTACTGACAAGGCCGGCCAGGCCAATCAGCACCAGTCACAGCACCTCTGGGAATCACATGTAAAGATAGAAAAATGCAAACTGATGCATTTTGCTTCTGGAGAAGGGAGTGAGAAGATATAAGAAACTTTGCAGACATCAATGTCATTGAAGGGGGGAGGAAGAGGCAGAGAGAAGATTCCCTTCAGTCTGTGCAGAATAATATGGTGAAGCAGGTGTCCCCCCACAGCCCATGGAGAACCAAGAGACTCCACTTGCAGCCTGTGGAGAGGCACCTGGGCCAGGCAGGAGCCCACCATGGAGCAGGTGGAGGAATATGGAAGAAACTATGACCTACATTGGAGCAAGCCCCTGGCAGCACCTGCAGCCTGTGGAGAGAGATAAGAGGCAGAGACACAGAGATCCATATTGGAGCAGGTTTGCTTGGGTGGGGCTTGTGACTGTGGGGGACCAGGCTGGGGCCAGCAGTCTGGGACTGGGAGACATTTTATGAGTTTATAGAAGTGACCTATGCTGGGGCAGTTGGTGAAGAGCTGAGGCCCTGTGGGAGAGGACTCAGGTGGAGAAGGTTGTGGAGGACTGTCTCCCATGGGTGGGACCCCATGCTGATGCCGGGGAAGGATGTGAGGAATGCCCCTCCCCAAGAAGGAAAACAACTCATGAGGAACTGACTGAAGACTGAAGCCTCCACTCCCTATTTCGCTCCCCATGCCATCCTGGGGAAGAGAAAATAATGAATAAAGTGAAGTCTGCGGAGAAGGGTGGGGCAGGTGGTGGTGCTTTAGGAGCTGTATGTGCTTCTCATTACCTGACTCTGGTTTCTCTATGTGTGTAGTGTAGCACAAGGTGTCCAGGTGTGATTTCAGCAGGGCAGAATAGAGGGGGAAGAAGGACCTCTCTTGACCTACTAGCCACCTCCCTTCTAATACACTCCAGGATGCTGCTGGCCTTCCACCAGGACCCCAAAGTTCTTCTCTCCTACATTGCTCTCCAACAGGCCAGTTCCCAACCTATACTGGTACCTGGGGCTATTCCTCCCCGATGCAAGACCCTACACTTCCTCTTGTTCAATCTCATTCAATTTCTCCCTGCCCAGCTCTCCAGCCTGTCTAAATCCTGTTGAATGGCAGCACAACCTTCTGGTGTGTCAGCCACCACTCCCAGCTTTGTTTCAACTGCAAACTTGCTGACTGTGCACTCTATTCCCCCATCCAGGTCATCAATGAATATATTGAACAGTACTGGTCCCAGTACCTACGCTTGAGGTACTCCACTAGTTACAGGGCTCCAGACAGACTCTGTCCCATTAATCACAACTCGCTGGCTTCTTCCCTGCAACCCGTTCTCAATTCACCTCACTACTCTACCCTCCAGGCCACACTTCCTCAGTATGTTCACCAGGATGCTGTGTGAGACGATGTCAGATGCCTTAATGAGATCCAGAAAAACCACATCCACTGCCCTACCGTCATCCATCCACCTGGTTATATCCTTGTAAAAGGCTATCAGATTAGTCAGACACGACCTCCCCTTGGTAAAACCATGCTGACTGCTCCTGACAGCGCTCTTATCCTCGATGTGCCTGGAGACAGCATCAAGGATAAGTAATTCCATCACCTTTCTGGGATGGAAGTGAGGCTGACTGGTCTGGAGTTAATCTTGGATATCCTCCTACACTAGGGATGACTGATATAAATCGTACAGCTAAATAAGATCCCAATAACACTTACTGGCAGGTTTTTATTGCTGTTTGCAAAGAACTCCATACATATATGTATATATATTAAAGAAACAAAAGCTTCAACCACATCCATTTTATTTTAGACAGTGTGCAAACCATTAACCTCCTTGACTCACATACATATATATTGTCTTGATGCTCCAGCTTCAGATCCTGAAAATATCTGGATGCTAGTTTTCCAGAATGCTAACTGCAATGGCAGTATCTGTCTGTGAACTGTCTGTTTAGTTTTCAAGCCTAGAGTCCTCCTTGTCCATATCTACCCAAGTCATGGCAGATAAACCAATTGGCATAGAAGCTTTGGGAAAATCATAAAACAGTATTTGCCAGTTTACCTCAGATAAACTGGCTGACACAAAACAATGCTTTGAAATATATTTCAAAACAGTTGTGCATTACTTATTCATATCCAGAGAATTCAAGGGTAAGTCTGCTCTTTTATTCATGCAAAATTGTCAGTTGGATTTAACTAACCATCAAAGCTCTCAGCTCCTGTTACAGTGCCAGAAGGAGAACAAAACCCTCTTACTGCATGTTGGTGCTAAGGACTCTGTGCCACACAGCTATGTACAGGCCTGTCTCATGGTAAACAATACATCTAGCTCTGGGTTTTTTGCTTTTGTGACCCTGAAAATAAAATGTTCCCCTGTTTCAGAATATAGCCCTATACAACTTGTAAGATTTAAGGTAAATACCAGTTTTATATGTGTTTCCGAGCAAGGTACGGCATTTAAACTGAACCACTTTGGAATTTTAGCAGAGGGCTGCCACAGCTCAAACACAGCTCTGCAGAATAAAGTCTGTCTACTTTCCTCTGATGGCCCCAAGTCACTATCATCCAACCCTGGGAGAATTCTAGTACTGTGATCTTGGTAGGTTAGCTACTGGTAGAGAAAGGTAGCAAGAACTGTTTTCCTTCCCCTTTAGTGCTATCTTTTCACACAGAGAGTACAGTTACATGTCCATAATAATAAAAGTAAATTAATCCCTTATTCTGTAAAAACTGTACACTGCCGTGTATGCTACAACAGTGTAGGCCCTAGAAACTCCAGTACATGAGCTGTTAAAGCTGCCTGCCCACTCCCAATGGGAAGCAAAACACTCTTATTACTGCACTCCTAGGGTCAAGCTCCAGACAGTCTCGCAGCTTAGTCACAATCCAGCTGCAGCCATGCCAGCAGCTAAGGTAACTTTCCACACCTGCCATAGTAACCTTCTCTGATCTACGGATGTGGCTACTCCACCGAGTGTCCCATTATATATATATATATATTTATTTATTTATTTATTTATTTATTTAAAATGAGCTGGACTGGCTTTCTAAGTTGCATAAGCAAGTGGAAAGGAGGAGCTGAAGAAAGATGCTGACTTTCTCTTGATCCATTTGCAGATTTATAAACCAAGTCACAAGTAGCCACTATGATGCTTATGCTGTTCTACAGCAGAACATTATGGCATTAAAAAGGCACAATAATACCTGACCAATTAAAAAAAAATCCATTTAATACTTATCTGAAAGTAATTTGACAAGCCAGATAAATGCATATTGGACTAGAATAGTGAAAACAAGCTCTCAGTGTCAAATCAACCTTTGTTAAACTCTGTTGTATTTCTTGAGCTACATATTCTGCTTCGCTTTTTAAAGTAGTTATTTACTATAGAGAAAGCACACAGGTTCAGAGGCACCAGTGATTCATGCAACATTCAGCCCATCAGCAGCAATCTTGGTCTCTAAAGGACCTTTAAAAGCCACTTCTTTCATTTCATTTTATATAGAAACTTTGCATTCAAATCCTCTTCCACAGAACACATACTGACAAAAAGGAATACATTGTACCAGACAAGAAAAAACATTTGGGTCTTCTCAACCTCTGAACTAATATGTCCTATGTGTTATTCTGCAAGATGGTAGGCAAAAAATTAGTCATTCTAATTAAAGTTAAACATTTCTGACAAAGTTATGGTGAGCTCTTATACAGAGTTGTGCAATCCCTGCTTGTGTGGCTGAGCACTTTGTCATACAGGAGATCTAGGGATCAGTGCTTACCAAAGTTGAACAAGAAGTCTTTATCTGGCTCACTGCTGGTTTTGGTTTGGTTTTTTGGGTTTTTTTTTTTTGTTTGTTTGTTTTTTTTGAGAGTGAGTGAGATTGCAAGAAGCTGTCTCTTTTTTATACTGGATCTGTTCCCTGCCTGAAGAAAAATGCCCCTCCAAAAAGATGATGGCATAGCATGGTTATTATTTGTAAGTGATTTATGGTATTTAAATCAGGTTACTGTAGGATTATCTGGGGAATGCTGCAAAACCTTTCCCACACCACTAGTTACATTTTGGTAGTGTCAAGCATTAGTTAGTTAAATAAGAACAAGATGCATAGATTTTTCTTGCAGAGAGATTTACCCTACTCCATCAGCTGGAAGGTCCTCCTTCCATTTCTTTTCCATAAAAGCAGATAAACTGGGAAGAGGGTGGAAAAGCAGTGATTTCAGTAACTGATCCTAGAGCAGATCGGTAATCTTGCTTGCCTTCCTATCTCCTGCATATTAGTCTGTAATCTCTTTGGAGCTAGCACTTTTTCTGCAGCATCATTGATTATTTGTGAAAAAGAAGAGCTGGGATCCAAGTTAGAGCTTCTAGAATCTGTTTTCTCCCTGGTAAGAAGGGCTGCAGTGAGAATGTTTTGGTACTCAAGACTGAATCTGGTCAGACAGGTTCATTAGTTACTAGTGAAATTGCTTTTCTATTCAAGAGGAAATGTAAAAAGAATAGATACAGTAAAACTTCTTAATACAGGCTTTGAAAGCATATTACTGTTTCAGAAACTGTAAGATGAAGATAGCACTGTAGCTTCTGTGCAACATTAGCTGCTATTCTATTCCTCCTCAAATTCAGATAAGGCTAAGGAAAAATAGTAAAGTTAGATGAAAACTGCCTTGTTTTACTGTTTATTGCCATGGAAAAGCAAACACAAACAAAATTAAAATACCCTTCTTACTCTATGGATTTCAAATGTATTCAAGTACTGAAGGCAACTAATACCAGTGCAATCCAAAATTAGGGTAGATTAAATCATAAATCATTAAATTCTACCTGATGCGATTAAGTAACTTTCAACATCTCATACAGGAACTAATGAAAACCAGTAATGAAATAAAACCAAGCCTTTTGTATTTTCTGAAGTTATTGCCAGCTAAAAGCTTATCTCAGCGTGCTCTGACAAATATTAATGAAATCAAATGTATGTGTGGCTCTTTACACTTGTCTTTGCTGTTTACAGTGTAACGAGCTACATGGTAAAAAAAAAAAAAAAAGGCCTGAACTGATAATTAATTACCTTTAGTTAATGCTTGAAATACAAGGGGACACTCTGACTGTTCAGTGTCGGGGGTGGGGTAAAAGGAATGAGGACTGATGGCTATGTAATGCAGTTGTAAGAACAAAAACGTCTGCCAGCATTTCATAAACCAAACAGCCCCTGTGTACAACTACTAGACAAGTTTAATAGGAGTATTTTCTTGCATAGTAATTGATTTACTTTACATAAATAATGCACTGGAATTTTACAAGCTTCTCCATCATACCTTTGGACGTGAACTGAGCACTAGGCATGAACAGAGTGAGTATTTTTTCTAAGTTATGGTATTTCAAAGAGGAGCACTCCACTTGCTGAAATGTTTTTCTTTCTGATAGTGTTGGACATAAATTTAGATTATATGATTATCCCTCTCTTTGGCAGAATTCCTGGTTCCATTCTCTTTTTAAGAGTCATTCCTGTTTTACTGAAATTAACTTGCACTAAGGACCAAAATTAGCTTGCACTTGAATCAATATCTTTAACAACATATAAAGGTAAAAATAATTTCAGTCACTCTCCTTGCAATTCACTCCCCTCTTTCCACCCCCTCCACATGTTCAGTATAGCACTATATCACTTAAGCTATTAAACATTTTGTATCAAAACTGCATTAGAAAGTGTAAGACCATTCTGCTTTCCCCATTGTCCCCTTGGGGGACTTGCCTGCAAAGACACCACACACACACCTGCCCTCCCCACCATTATCAGTTTTTAGGTATATATTATTCTTAAATTGCCAGATCCCTTAGAAGTCACAACTTGAGTCAATAATATGTTAAAGTTTCTTGACACCTGCCCTAAATGGAGCTGTGAAGTGGCATCTGACCAAAGTGGTAACCTGACGAAACTCTTCTCATCTAACACCACCCGAGTTCCTACAGGCAAACCTGTGAATGTGCTATCTCATTGTCTGACAGCAGTGAGTGAAGGTAAAAACCTGTCAAACATTGGGTGTCATTCCTTTTCTGTGTCCTCAGGGTTGTTTTCCTTTGTATAGATGCTGGATAATTTGTGGAGGCAAACCTCACAAAACTCATTTGATAGTCAGAGAACTCCTGCATAATATGGAACAAGGGGATATAGGTACAGTTGTGAATTTGTCCCCCAAGGTATTTCAGAGCCCCAGCATCCTACCTGCAAGCTAGTTACTCATTAGTCATTATCCCTCGCTTCCCATTGCTAGCAGAAAGCACTGTTGATTTGGGTTTTTTTTTCTCTTCAAGGCTGGTACATTTCCAAAGAAAGTTTCTGGGTTTATAAAACATCACTTTTCAATAAAGAAAAAAAAAATCTGGATCATCTCCCCTCACAACCATCATCCTAAGATCCCATTCCCTTTGCACCAGCTCCAACTTTATCTTCTTGTAGCTGCTCCATTCTGAAACTACCTATCTGTAAGTGGTTCCATACACCATAATCTCCTTTCAGATTACTTTAACAGTGTCCTCTTTCTCTGAAGCTGGCTCTGGGCCAGTCCATCTTCTTAGTGCAGCAATTGCTGTTCTTGTATAATAGGCAAGATAAGCCACTATCAGTCTCTCTTACAGCAAAGTCTTCACTAATTGCTTTACTTTGGAAGGACTCCATCTCCTTGCTGTCCCATATAAAATTCTGGAGAATAGTTTGGCTAAAAAAATATTCCCTAAGCACACATTGCATTGTGCATTACACAAAAACACAGCCTGTTTACAAACATTTTAATTAGACATAATGACAAGAAGAAACCCCAAGCGTTCCGGAAACATTCATATGCAAATGTACTTTTAACATGATTCATCCTATATAAATTAATTCTTTCTGGATTTAGGACAATTTTTTTAATATATTCTCTTTGTTTGGTATAGACACAAAAATATTGCATCTCTTTCCTATATAAAGGGGGTCATTCAGATCTGCTGCTATTCTAACAATGCAGTTCCTTCAGTATCAAAGCCCCACATAAGCAGAGCAAAATTTACCAAGGCAAAACAATGGGATGAATTATGCAAATACTGAAACACTCTCCCTTTTTCTCTATGTAAAGTGGTCTATTCAGTGTGTGTCAGGAAACAGAAAGCTACCAATGGTGGTATAATTATGACAGCTTAAGAATGTATGAGCAGGAAAATATTAGCTCTCATTAGACTGACAGAAACAGACAAATAAAAAAGTAAGTTTTCTGACATACAAGCCATTTCTAAGGTCTGAACCAGAATTAGAAAGCTCCAGAGGGAGGAGAAAGGTTCTTGGTAGCTTTGAAGCAGAAGGGGATGTTTGCAAAACAAGAGGTGAGAAGGTAGCTAGCCCCTGTAGTTATAAGAAACAAAACCAGAGATTTATCGCCTCTAGAGTTCTAAAATATTGTGGGAAAAATTTAGTATGTGATCAAATCAACATTACGATTGAGTCCGTAATTCTAACATCTACCAGACTTATATTTTAAAGGTATTTGTAGGACTGGATTGAAACAAAACTTCCTCCACTTGAAATCCATTTGTTATGATGGTAATTATTTGCTTTAGTGCATTGATCAGGGACCCAAAGAGGGTCGTGCACACATGTTCCCTGAAGGTATACCATGTACTGAATAAGGCATGTATATATCCAGTGACATGGGCAGCAGATTACCTGAAGAAAAAAAAACACAGAGTAGTCTGGCAACACTGTATTTCCCACAGCCACCTTTTGGATAGATCTACAGAAGTTGTTGCTAGTACCAAATTGCATTCTGTCTCTTTTTATATACTTCAATACCTGGAATTCAGTTGTTTCAGTTTAAGGCTGTTTAGAGCCACTCCTGCCTGTAAAAACAGATCTTGTTTTGCTAAATTAAAAAAAAAAAATCCTATTTTGAGTTAAACTTTTATTTTCCCCAAATAGAAAGTTCTCCTTAAATACAGGTGGGTGCAACCTATGGAGAAAATTCCTCAGGAATATAATGTCTCCCAATCTATAAACTCATCTGAAATCATTAACCACAGTCCTTGGGTTTATAATTCAACTTAAAATAAAGCCTCTAAAGGAAAAGTAGCATTTATTATAATTTGTTTTCCAGCTATCATAGTGACAATTCTCCAGTCACTTGAAACAATTTTGCCTGACAGGACTCTCATTTTTTTAATTCCAAGGTACATTTGGGATGAACTCCCCAAGCTCATCAGCTGAGCTACTTCTCTCAGCTGAACCGAGCAGGAGGACCCATGCAATGTGATTTCCTTCTTTCAGCAGGTTCCTTTTATAGTCTGTCTTGTCACAGTCAAGTCCTTGAAGGAAAAAATGGTGATAATTAAAATGATAGGGTGGGACAAGAGAGCAGTAGCTATACGGGTCTGTGTGACATGGTTTATGCTCTGTGGAGAGTGAAAACCTGGAAAGACAAGACATAACCATTGCATGAGCCAACATCCAGAATGACATTGAGAGAACAGGAAAAACTAGACAGATGTGTAGGAGAGTAATCATGGTGTTTCTCCATAAATCCTTCTAATACTGCATTGAATTTTGTTCTTTTTATCTTCCCTCACATACTTTTAACTCTTCCTTTGAATGGAAATTTTTGATATAAATGTTCTATAGTAGAAAATCAGTTACTTTTTTTTCATACTTGAGATTTGCCCTGGGATGTATAAACGTCTAGTTATCTTCAGAATATCTGGCTGCTACTTCAAGGGAGGACAAGATCAACTTTTGTGGTTTTGTCAGTTGAAATCTTCTCACAGAGCTCTGACTAAAGCAAAGGAATATCACCTGTCTGTCTTCACTCCTAATCCAAAACTGAGAAGTAATTCTGATAGTGGTTTACCAATATTCAGTGTCAAAACCAAAGGAATTGCATGAAAAATGCTGCAACTGCATTTTACACACAATCCATAAAAGACAAAGGTAGTTTGCCACTTAAAGTATGTGCAAATCCTTATGACCAAATAACATTTTACAAGATACTCCACAGGGGATTCAGTAACACAACAGTGGATTAGGTAATACATTTTTCTACATGCACCATAAATCTGGTATAAAACCCTCTATAAACTTCTTTGTACAAGGGCCCACTGATGCACCCAACTTTGGTGGGTGATACAGCAGATATCCAGGCCAGTGAAACCATGACCTTGACATCAAATGTTTCTCTGCAGTAATAGTAACATCCGTGAAACCTTAGTGAAAGTTATGAGGGTACTTAAAAACCATTATTTAAGCAGAAACTTTCCTAAGGCATAAAGACAAGTTACTCTCTTGGCCATCAGACTATAGGATGCCAGTCATTCTTTGTGCATTTCAAAATCTGTTGTCAGTTTGAACAAGGCTGCACTTTGAATACAACAAACACACAGGAAATAAACCAACAGCTACAAAAGCCCTCCCTTAAACGGGCAGCAAAATCCCCACAAGGATCATGCTTATCAAATGCTCTTTTCCACAGGCTTGAATTGCAAGTTGTCATCTTAAATTCAAATTAAAAAATACAGTCACTCTATGTGCTTATAGCTATATACATTATGGGGCAAATAAACACTTACCACAGATGTACGTTTGATGTTAATTTTGTTTTGTAAATCCTGAGGGAAGGTTATTTCAAAACAGTGCTGCTTTCAATGAAACATCAAAGCTTTCCCATTTCTTCAGAATAACTCTCTTACTGCAAAACCATAATAGCTCAGTTAAAATATATGTGAATGTGTGTATCTACCTTGTAGCACATGAGCAACTGACAAAAATCATTTTGTAGCCCCAGATGTTTCCTGATACCGTACTAAGTCACAATCAGAATCACCTAATTTATTCTATTAGCTTATTCTTCAGCTGTAAAAGTTGCAAACTACACAATTTTGGCCATTTTGATTAATATAAGCAGGGTTTTTAATTGACTGATTTTTTTCTTCAGTTATGATGTAATCTACAGCATTGTCAGCTGGGACAAATTATTTTTTGAATATTAAAAATGAAACTGGAGCAGCATTGTTCTTCTAAGAGGAAAAAAATCTTTGCCAAATAAATGTCAAGGATACATATAGTTAAATAGTAAGATTCTTGTTTTGGATTTTTCTGGGTTTTTTTAGAAATCTTCTATAGGACATTTTTCTAGATATCTAACCTACAAAACATACATATCAGAAAATGACACTAATTCTGACACTTCTTTGCCAGGATATTAAGTCACTCTGAGTTGAGATGAACATGTATGCCTGATTTAAGCATTACATTTATAGATTTTCATCTGTGGAATAAAATAGGATTATCATATTCCATAGCCACACATGATCAACACACAATACTCAGATATTTTGATGTAAAAGGAATGGCCACAATTTTATTAAATTTATCAAATTTAAATATTAAACAGAAGATTTATTTTCTCATTCAGAAGAAAATTGATGCACATTCCACAAGGAGTCTCAAGCTGAGACTCAGCTCACTGAGATGGACCTTTTGTTTGCTTAAAGGTGAAATAAATCTTGGTTTTTTATCATGGGGAGAAGAATGTGTGTTACAATCTCACTAACTGGGGCTGCTGACTGAGAGGGGATCTCATCAATGCTTATAAATATTTGTAGTATGGCAGACAAAGGGAGATGGCCAACCTCTTTTCAGTGGCCTGTGGGGACAGGACGAGCAGCAGTGGTCACAAGTTGGACCACAGGAGGTTCCTCACCAATGTCACCAAGGGTGACAGAACACTGGGACAGGCTGCCAGGGGTGTTGTGGAGTCTCCTTCTCTGGAGATATTCAAGACCCATCTGGAGGCCTACATGTGTGACATGCTCTAGGGAACCTGCTTTGGCAGGGGAGTTGGACTTGTTCTCTCAAGGTCCCTTCCAACCTCTACAATTCTGTGAATCTGTGACATTAACTGCATTAGTGACCATGCCTTTATATTGTTAAAAGTCAGTCTTTAATATTTTTTAAATATTTTGGTGAGATGATTTGATGATCTCTTGCAAACCAATCCCGAAATCAAGGATATGTCAAGATATGCAGTATTTTAATTGAACAGAAAATGCTCACATGTAACAATTTTAATCATAATAAATAGCCTCTAATGACAGAAGTGTCATGATTTATTTTCTTCCACCCTGATACAACTACAATGCTGATCTTCATTTTAGAGCTAATGCATACAGTACCACCATTAACACCAAATACCTGGAGATATTCAGTAGAGAAAGCTGCTAAAAGAGGATACTTTTAATTCTGAAGTCTCCGCTCCTGTAATTTGCAGTAAAAGTCAGGATTGCTGTTCTGGGTACCAGCTGTATCTTTTCAATGAGACAAGCATTTGGGATACAATTTTCTGTAGTTCTATACAGCTATCAATTATTCACTGCCACAATGGGCCATTAAAGACCCATCAGTCAATGATTCATGTCTGGTAGTTATTTTAAGAAATCAAAAAGAAAATCTACAGAAAAAAATGTAATCTTTATACTTCATAAATTCAAGAAAAATTCCACTTATAAGAATAATCATCTCCAATTAAGGGATGGATTAAACTCTTTGGAAGATCTGCAAAAGGATACCAGCATCTAGACCTATAGATCAGAGCCAGGCTAGAACAGGAAGGCAATGAATGGGGTGTCAACTGAAAAGGGTTCTGAGGTCTGCTGAAGGAGCAGAGTATCAAGCCAAGCTGCTGAGTATAGCTATGTGTGAAACAGGGTCAAGAGATAGTCAAGAGATAACAAGGTTCAGAAAACTGGTCGAGCTGGGGTGAAACAAGCTGAAGAGCTAAGCAGCAGCATTGCAAGAGACCAGGTGAAGGCCAGAAAGCTGAAGCCACAGAGTAAGACAGAGCCAGGGAGATGTGAGAGTAGGACTGAACAATGTTGGACAACCTGGTCCCCACAGCAATTGGTGTTCTGCCAGGGATGAAGAATCGTGTGTGAAAAGGTGGAGATCAGGAGCCAAAAGCCAAGACAGCAAATGGAGAGAGAAGAGGAACTTCAACCAATATCAGGAACCAAGAATGTAGAGGAGGAGATATAAACAAGGATGCAGGTGAGAGAGATGAGGGCAAGAGAGGCAACAGCCTGATGCACAGCAGTTACCAAAAGGAACGACTGAGAGCAGTGGATAGGATCATCTCCCATAAATGGGTCAAACCACCAGCCAGCCCCAACCTGTCCTCAGGATACCTGGACTCCAGGGATAAAGCATCCCTGCAGCTAGATAGAATCATAGAATGGGTTCAAAGAGACCTTTAAAGGTCATCCAGTCCAACATATCTGCAGTAAGCATGGACATCTTTAACTAGATCAGATTTCTCAGAGCTTCATTAAGACTGACCCTTAATGTCTCCAGGGATGGGGCTTCCACCACCATTCTGGGCCATCTATTCCGGTGAACTACCACCCTTATATTGAAGATTTTTTTTTCCTAATATCCAACCTAAATCTACTCTTTTCTAGTTTAAAACCACTACCTCCCTTGTCCTATCACTACATGCCCTTGTGCAGTTCCTCCCCAGTTTGCTTATAGTAGCTAATAGTAGTACTAGATAATACAGCTGAGGCTGAAACAGCTGGAAATAGGTAGGATTTGGGATTTCTCTGGACAAATAAACATTGTTAGGTGGCCATTCATCACAAACTAGGGTTAAAGGATAAATAAAAATTCCTAATCTGGATCCAGAGGAAAAAAAAAGGTATTTGGGTAAATATTGGACTGAAGTTTCTTAGAAACAAACTAAAGATGGAGCAAAAGACTGAGACCTGAGTAAAAGCAATATTGCAATACACCCAAAAGAGAGCAAAAATTTTTTTTTTTGTATGGATGAGATGTTTTAGTAGTTTCTTTGAAGAAAATTTGTAAATTTTGTAAATAGCATACATTTCAAATATTAGTGGAATAAAGTTGCAGCAGTGCACATGCCTGTGTTGGGCTGTATGTAAATATACAGAGTTTGTTTCCCCTGCCCACACCAGGTCAAATTCAAATCATTACATAATTGCATCTGATAATATGCTACCAGTCGTTCTGCCTACATAGAGCCATCAAAAGACATTAGGACCTCTGATATGTTACATAAGCATTTTCCAAGCTATTTTTACCTCATATACTGCCTCTCAGAGAAATTCATCTCCTGCTTACTAGCTTCAACACAGCTGTACTGACATAGATATATTGGTAAAGTTTCAAAAGGTAGCTCAAAGAATTACCTTTTCAAACTCATCTCTTCCATACAGCTCAAGGAAAACACTTGGAAGCACTGGTGGTATCTCAAGATTTGAGAAGGTCATTTGAATAAATTTAGCACCATGCACCCCCTGACACCTACTGAAAAGCCAATTACCTCTCCAAATATCTACCTGCTATTTCTTTTTAATCAGTAGCAAATAGAATTTCAAAGAAAGTTCCTCCAGTAGGCATGAACTAGTTACAGACATTTTTCATCTCATTCTTAATTCACAGAGAATTAAAGCAGTAGGTGATTATCACCTTGATTACCTTAGAAATTAAAAGAAAGTGGAAACCCAAATCCTACAATTTGAATAAGTATATTTAATCAGTCTTTCTACTGGACCAGATCCAATTATTTATGAGTATTTTTTAAAACTACTCCTCTAGAGCGACAGCACGTCAGTCTTTCAAGAGTGTGTTTTTATTGCATTTGAAACAGATCAAGATAAAAATAGAGATAAGAGTTATAATGAGAGCTCCAGTACTTTCTGAACTGACTAGTCTGAATGACTTTGCTAATAAAAGATGGTAAATATTGGCAGTGATGCCAGATCTCAGTTTGCAGTAGATTCCATATGTAAAACTTTAAGCCTTATATAACATGCTCAAATTAAGGAGGGAAAAGATCACATTAAAAAAAAAAAAACCTATCTTGTATGGTATCTTCATATGTGGGGAAATGTTTCTCTATCTCTTCACACGGCTATGCAAGCCCATCTAGAAAGTGATATGCTGATTCACAGGGATCTAAAATAGATTAACACTTTTGCAGCTGAAATTCAAGTAGAATTCTGCACAGTGCCTTAGCTATATAGGAACTCTTAAGTAGCTGTCTTCAAATAGCTGTGATTTATGAAATCTCATATACGCACTTAACAAATATATATATACACACAGATTCATGGAATGTTAGGAGTTGGGATGGGACCTCAAAAGATCATCTAGTCCAATCCCACTGCCTGAGCAGGATCACCTAGATTAAACCACACAGGAACGTGTCCAGATTGTTCTTGAATGTCTCCAGAGAAGGAGGCTCCACAACCTCTCTGGGCAGCATATTCCAGTGAACTGTCACCCTCACAAGTTTTTCCTTCTATTCTGATAGAACTTCCTATGCTCCAGCTTGGACCCATTGCCCCTTGTCCTATCACTAGTCATCACTGAGAAGAGCCTGGATCCATCCTCCTGACACTCACCCTTTACTTATTTATAAACATTAATGAGGTCACCCTTCAGTCTCTTCTTCTCCAAGCTTGAGACCCAGCTCCCTCAGCCTGTCGTCATAAAGATGTTCCACTCCCTTAATCATCTCAGTAGCCCTGCACTGTACTCTTTCAAGGAATTCTATGTCCTTCTTGAACTGAGGGGACCAGAACTGGACACAATGTTCCAGGTGAGGTCTCAGCAGGGCAGAACAGAGGGGGANACAAGGTGTCCAGGTGTGATTTCAGCAGGGCAGAATAGAGGGGGAAGAAGGACCTCTCTTGACCTACTAGCCACCTCCCTTCTGATACACTCCAGGATGCCTTCTTGGGTACATTGAAGGGCACATTGTGGCTCATGGTCATCCTGCTGTCCACCAGGACCCCCAGAGTCCCTGTCACCTACATTGCTCTCCAACAGGCCAGTTCCCAACCTATACTGGTACCTAGGTTGTTCCTCCCCGATGCAAGACCCTACACTTCCCCTTGTTAAATCTCATTCAATTTCTCCCTGCCCAGCTCTCCAGCCTGTCTAAATCCTGTTGAATGGCAGCACAACCTTCTGGTGTGTCAGCCACCACTCCCAGCTTTGTTTCAACTGCAAACTTGCTGACTGTGCACTCTATTCCCCCATCCAGGTCATCAATGAATATATTGAACAGTACTGGTCCCAGTACCTACCCTTGAGGTACTCCACTAGTTACAGGGCTCCAGACAGACTCTGCCCATTAATGACAACCAGACATTTTTATCTTTATGTAGATAAAGCATCCATTTTCTGTTTCATGGATTTATTTAATATTGACAAGAAAAGGCATCAACTAACAAGCAGTGTCTGTTTTCTTTTAAAAAGACGCAGCTAAACTTTCAAGTAAATTTGTTCAGGAAAGCAGCTTTGAAAACGTAAAATCTTTGTAGATCTCAGGAGGAATCTGGAAATCCTTATTGAATCATTTTTACTGGAGCAATTATTTAGACTGCTCAGCTCTGAGGCTGGTTCAGTTACTTGTCAAGTTACTTTTCCTTCTGATAGCAGTAATTGCTTGAGGGCTGTGAAAGATAAGGAAATAAATGTCTGATTGTTAAAATTTAACTGTAAGAGAACAGAAGCATTAACATCTGCCAAGGAGCTACTGAGCAGCTGAATGTTAAGAAGAGGTAGCACCAATGTTCATTTTAATAAAACCAGAAGAAGTCAAATTATGAACCTTCACAAGAAATATTTTATTTTCCCTAGTGTATTAATGCTATCATTGAAAAAACTGATATTTCTAATATTACTTTTTATCTTTGGCCATATGGTGCAGCTTACAGAGGTAATTTTGGCAGGACCTGATGTGGTTTTTTATGTGCTTGCTAAGTTCTTTCTTGCTACAGACAGATGCCAACATTAAAAACATATCACTAGGTACTATTAGAGTAGGAACATTAGCCAAACATTAAAAAGCAGAGCCAGTCGATGTTGTCCTCAATGAATAAAGATGCAATTCACACTGCTTTAAATTCAGAGGTCTAAGCCACTGCCCTCTATATGTGATAATGATAAAGAACACATTTCTGAGCTTGTAGTTCTACCCAAAAGCTTCTCATATGATCTGAACAGACACAACCTCGCTGATTATTGTTTTGGAAAGGAATCTGATTTGTGGGTGGACAAGTGATAGCTCAGGTGGAAGAGCAAGAGGCTGTTTTCAAGTTCAGAGAGAGAACGACATTTTGGCACTGCCTGAGCCAGACCGCTGTGTGGCAGAAATATGAATGAGTATATATGAGCAACACAGGTTGTTGCTGATAGTTTATCAGAGAATATTTCTGGAAGTTTGTTTCAAGGTAATGTGACTTCCGCTGCCTTATAATTAGCAAGTACCAGTTTCTCATAAAAAGAAAAGCACACGAGATATGGGGTTTGGGCTGGGTTGGAGGCGTTAGCAACACTTCATTCGATACTGCCCTATGTAGTAGCACTGGATCCTAATTACATGTACATTAACTTGGAATAGCTGATGCAGTGACTGCCCCCTCCACCTCCCCCAGCCTCCTGCCAGCCCTTTAGCAGATGGCACTAAATACAGTGCCATGAATCAGAGTCTGGTTCCAGAGCCACTGCATTCAAGAGGAGACTTTCCTTTCCGGAGTGCTTGGGGTTTCTGTGTTCCCTCCCTTGGAAGGCCATGGAAAGATGCCTCCGCTTCCCTGGATCCTGTTGCTGAACACAATCCATCAAACCTCAGCAAAGGCAACTACAGAAATAACCCGGGTTTTTTTCAGCTTGTGTCACTGCAAATTTCTACAGTGGATTGCTAGGATGGTCTCGCTGACAGACAGCCTTACAAACCCTGATGTCACCAACCTGTCACCTCTGTGCCTGGCTCCACACTGGCTGCACATCTGCCTGCCCACTGTTGGGAAGCAGCCAGCACACAAGCGAGCTGAGCAGCAAACACTGAGCTCGCTCCCCATGGAGATGGAAAGTGGCGAGGAGAGGGTGGCTGCTAATTCCTTAGCACCACCAGCTGCTGGACCTGTGATGAGCCCGTCATCCAGAGAAAGGAAAACATGCCAAGGCAGAAAGAAAAAGGTTGCTCAGTTCTAACAAGGTTATTTTGCTCTCAGTTTTTTCCTGGACTGCTCAGAACATACAGAATTATTTTTAATTCAAGATGCTTATTTGCTTTTACCGTAATTTTTTTTGAGCCTTGTAGGTTTGGTTTGGTTTTTTTTGCATATTAAAAAACCCCAAATCACCGTAACAGCGAACATGACTAGTTATTTTGCCCCAGCAGTTAAGGTGCACACTAAGCCTGGATAACTGCAGCCAGAATCAATCTGCTTTGCAGTAGCACCCAGTGTTCAGTTATCATAGCCCTAATGTGATAGGAAATACATAAACACCTGGAAGACAAAGATCTTCATTGGGTGACCTGTCTGCTATTGCGCAATTCCTTGTTATGACATCCCATAAAACAGTCTTTCCTTTGGTAGATGGTATTAAAGGGTTACACATTAAACTCAGTGATACTTTGTTATGGTACTTCTAGCAGATAAATTTAGGATATAAAGTGATAATTGGCAGAGAGTTTTAGCATACACCACAGGTGTAAAGTCTAAATGCAATTTAGACTTTACAATTGCAAAAATGCAATTTTCCATCAAACAGAAGACAATCTGTAATGCTGAAAATATTTCCCTTTTATTACAACCTAAATGATCTAATCTATGTATGTGTAAGCCAAGAAATTTTACAGTTGTTTCTATTCATGCAGTTCATAAATGCCCTATTTATATAAGCAGATTACAGAGGCATTTATGTAAAATGGCGTCAAAGGCATAAAAAATAACATCAAAAATCTAAAATGTTGTATTACAAATCTGTCTTGACTCCCTTTAAGAATAAAAAGTTATATTGTGAAAGCTGGACAAAAATCAGTAAACTCTGATTTGAAAGGATTAGGCACACAAATGAAAAACGTTACCCTGTCAATCTCTAACGACTATCCTTCTCTATGCCCTTAGCAACTGTGAAGTACTTTGTATTAGTAAGGTTCTTTGTAACTGGAAGGCAAACTAACTCAAATTATCTGACATTTTCTGTAGGTCAAATAAGGCACTCATGCTGAGTCTCAGCTAAGAGCAAAGGTTCCTGAAAACAGTCAGGTAATTATCCAATCTAATTTCCATTTTTAAAATTCGACTGCCTGAATAGTCTTTTTTTGGGGTGCACAAATGACTAAGTATGTATTTGCAGGTAATTTTTTTTTGTTATCCTGTTCTCTTCCAGTCTTTGAGTGTGCATTCTGTAGTTGAAACACAAAAAAAAAAAAAAAAAAAAAAAAGAAAATTTCTCATCCAGTCTATTGGACAGAGATTTAGTACCAAATGTTTCTGCAAAAAATTGGATCCATTTCCAAAATATTTGCAAATAAGAATGAGAGGGTGGCTGTCATCAGATAAAGTTATTCATAATGAATAATTTTTTTAGTACTCTGAAATCATCAGTTCTGTTTAAACACTAAAAACCTACATGCTTTGGTTACTATTGACAAATAACCATCATATATCAGGAACGGTGTGGCCAGCAGGACCAGGGAGGTAATAATACCCCTGTATTCTGNCAGAACTCGAGGAAATGGCCTCAAGTTGTGCCAGGGAAAATTTAGGTTAGATATTAGGAAGAACTTCTTTACTGAAAGAGTCATCAAGCATTGGAACAGTCTACCCAGGGAGGTGGCTGAGTCCCCATCTCTTGAGGTGTTTAAAAGACTGGTAGATGCAGTGCTTGAGGACATGATCTAAGGGTAGACTTGGTGGCGGTAGGTTAATGGTTGGACTGGATGATCTTAGGGGTCATTTCCAGCCTTAAAAATTCTATGATTCTATGATATGTCTCTAAAAGTGTATCCTTCCTGTAGGGATTCTGAGTCTTAGACTGACACCACATTTTTACACTGAAGAGAGAGGAAAGAATAAAATATGCCCTCTTCCAGCAGTAAAAAAAGCTAAATAAATGTTAAAATGTAGACACTGCTATGAGATAAATTTTCCTCTAGGAAAGTTTCTCATATCTTGACATGGAGAGCTAGCTGGTTATTGAGACCATTTTTGTTACTGACAGAGCAAAGAGAAGACACGTGGGACATATGAGAAAACCCAATGTAATGCACAGCATCCAGATAAATAGAGGAGACATATATGAACTATGGTTAGTGAGGTAAGAATCACAACATCCAAAGGGAATAAATAGCCTAACTATTCTATATGGACAATGCAAACCTGCCAATTTTCCTTTTCCCAGTGTACAACAGTGTTTATTTTTAAACACTGTACACAACCTAATCATTATCAGACATTTGCCCATGCCTCCA
Organism: Heliornis fulica; assembly: GCA_013399135.1. Classification (NCBI taxonomy): domain Eukaryota; kingdom Metazoa; phylum Chordata; class Aves; order Gruiformes; family Heliornithidae; genus Heliornis; species Heliornis fulica. The sequence continues at coordinate 937,394 of VXBZ01006567.1, forward strand.
GGACAAGGAAATATGCAACAGTTTTATGTTTTGTGTACAGAAAGCTATGTTGGCTCTATTAAATAATGCCTGAACTACTAGATACCAACACAATTTACATACAGCTCAGGAGCTGACAAACTGCACAGTGCTTGCATGATAGTTCTAGCACATGTGACATGAAAAACATTGATTGCCTGTTATGCATATGTAAGCACAGAAATTGTTATCCTTAAATTTCCCAAGTACGGGTAGTCTAATATTTGGAAAGGTCAATAAGGCTGAGTCAGTGTGATCTGTAAAACAATGTGTCTTCAAGGAAATGACAGGGGGACAAGCAGTCAAAATCCACTAATATTAAAATTCTGGTGCTCAGGTATGATAACAAGAACTTCACAAAACAGGTTTGATGCATTCTGCTGAAGTGAGCCTCCCAATATGTATTTTCCACTAAATCTTTCAAAAATTAGTATAAAAATATTATAATAATATACATAATATATAAAATAAATAGATTCTAAAACATTCACTGATATTTTGAAAGTTCATGGCAGAGTTTAGAGACATCTGTACCAACACCAAAAAAATTCATCTGATCAGAACATGCCTTGATGCTTAATTATGATTGAAAACTCACTTTCCATCTTCTCATGCTGCACATAGCACAATGGATGAACAACACGTGTCAAACACCATGTACTAAGCTTACTAAAGCTCCGTAGTTTCAGTTATCACTGTTATATATCACTATTTCTCCAGCCCAGAGTATTTTACTGATTTTCAATGCCTTTCCAAGTAGATTTTTTTCTTGAAGAGACAAAATAAAAATAGTACTACTACTTTTCAAAAAAGAAGAACATGGAACATCGTTTATGGGATTTACTCTCATAGCCTGCTTTTCAAGAAAAAAGGTTTCAGCTGAAGAAGACTTCTTTGTTGAATTACCTATCATTGATTATGTCTCCCAATAGGACAACTTTTATCCGTATGTCTATGTAAAAAATGCCTGCAGTACTCCGAGAATACATGTAAGTTACAAATGACAGTAGATCTGTGCAAACACAGAGTTTACAAGGATAATCTGGATCATAGAAGCCCTTTTCACAAATGAGAACTGGAACTTGCTACCTTCAGCCTGGCAACACAGAAATGATGATGGTTCAGATGTGAACAGCTCATTGCTAATTTCCATTAAGGCAAGACTTTTGAAAAATTTTATCTTGCATCAAGAGTTGCAAAACCAGAATAAACTTTAGATGTTTGCTAATTGAAAAACATGCCTAGCACCCATAAAAAAGAAAACAAAACCCAAAAATTAGAGCCAGATGAATTGAACTAAATGAAGAGTCAAATCTGCTCTATCTGACTCTAGTTTGAACAATAGGGTTAGCTTGGGCAATCTCTGGATGACCCTTCCAACCTCAGCAATTTTGTGATTCTGGAATCTGTGATAGTGAAATATCTGCCTTGCCATTTTTTTCTGAACTGCTTCTGAAAGCTGCTCGTTGACTGCAATTCTGAAGCAGAGACCTACAGTTAGGTTCATCAGCACTTAACATTTTCTTGTAGCCGTGGTTATCCTAACTAATCGAGCAGCTCAGGCTGTCCTGAATAGCCCAGCAATTTTCAGAAGTGACAGTGAATGCTACCAAAAATTTGCATTGCTGGAGACATTTCTGTTGCCACTGGGGACAAGCTAGCAAAAGGAAGAGCAATGATCTGTAGTTGAGAGGGGAGTGGATCAATGCTTCAAATGTGCAGCGTGAATTCCACCTCTGTATGACACGTGTCACCTTTACTGCTCAGTTCCGGTATAAGAGGACTGGAGTGTAATGGGAAAAGAGGTGGAGAACACTCCTCCATGCTGAAGCTCTATAATTTCTTCAGAAATAAGAAGGGGAAATTCAATAAAGTTAAGGTGGAAACAGCTAGAAACAATGCTATGAGAATATCAGACAGCAGAAAAAGACTCAGGAGCACTGCAGCTTAAAGACATTTTCAGAAGGCTAATTTCCAGAAATGGACTCTGGAAATTACTTGTATTTTAAAAAGTCAGCCTTAGGAGTAGTTGGCTGGTGATAAGAATATTGTTAACAAGTGTCTGTCCAATCACTTTGGAGTCAGCCATGAATCCCCATTTATAATGATACTAGATGAGGAGTGTTGCAGTCTGGCTTTATTCCTTCTTGACAGAGACACAAGTTTGCTGATATCAAGAACATCAAAACAGGGAACTTAGGTTCCACAGAGCTTCATGATGTTGGTTTTCAACCAACCCAGAAATCAAGTAAGAAGCACTGCAAAAGTACCAATGCTTTCACCTATCCAAGCCATATTTTCAAGCTTTTTAATGCAGGCTAATAGGGCTTTTAGAAAGCATCATTTCATCTTTACGTGTAGCAGCATCACTATAAGGTAGCCTTTTCTTTCCCTTCCACCCCAAGTATTTATGAGAGTTTTAATTTTAAATATTTAGGAAAACTTTTTGTGGAATAAATTCCAAACTCTCTTTGTAGACACTGCTAACGGTCTCTCCTGCTTCTCTTGTAGGACTGAAAGCCTTGCAGAAAGTGACCCTGGATGGGAGCATGGGCTTGCAAGTGCTAATGCAGTACAGTTAGTAGGAGCGGTGCAGCCTTTGTTATAGGATGCCTCTGTGTGTCATGTCTTCAGTATCATCTGTTCTCCTCCAAACATAGGCAGCACTTGACATGAAAACTCATTTGTGCTTTCTTCTCATCTAGAAACACTTGTTACAACAGTTTAGTGTTAGAATTATTTGTGCTGTTCAATAAGGTTCACAGCGTAAAATAGAGCACCTCATCCTCCTCTGTTTATCTGCAGTACCGCTAGATGTCTGTCAGTACAAGCACAGAATGAAAAAATGGCCTCTGCCCCAGGAACCTTGCAATCTGAACTGGAAATAAAAAAAGACAGTAGATATATTCATGTGTTTCAGGGGACCAAGGGAAAAATGAGACAAAATTAGTGCTGCTGATGTATCATCCTGACAGCTCACCAGTGTAAACTGTTGCATGAAGACTGGAATATACAGTTTATGGATAATGTATCTGCCTTACAAGTATTTCTACCAATTAAGAGAACAACCTGAGAAGCCACAGTATGAGAAATTTGGAAGCTACCACCAAAGGAGAAATGGCAGGTAAGGATGGATCTGAATATTTGTTCTGCTTGGTTACTTAGTACCTAGTTTTCTTACTCAGCGCTCTCAGCATATTTAGGTGGGACTGAAAATAGACCAAGGCTAGAAGAGAAAAATCATCTTTTTCCTGATTCAATTCATACTAGGGGAGTTATGAATTCTCCTCCCTTTTTGTTTTCCTGAGGTCAAACTTTGCAAGTATGAGCTGGAGGAAATAGAAGAAGAATGGTTGCCAATGTTATTTCCTGGAGATAAAGCTCATATTTAAAATGTGAGATGTGAAAATGGTGAACTTTATAGGATGGTTGATGATCTTAAGCACAAAGCAGGTTAGGTGTTTTGGACTGGGCCACTGAGTTTCATATTAAATCATATTTAAGGCATATTATTTAGTGGTATATCAAAGCACAACACCCTTCCCTTCCTGAGTACGCCATCACCACTGAAATGAGAGAAGACTGAGCTGAAAGCAAGCCTTTTTAAATGCTACAGCTGAGGCTGGATTCCACAATACACTTCTGAGGGATCTGCAAGGCAAAAGGTGCCCCAAAAGCCTTCCCCTCTCCTTGCTGAATCCAACAGGATCTCACCCTGGGCAGCACAGAGATCCTCCAGCCATTCTCACATCCCCTACACAAAGCAGGTTCCCATACAGGCTTCACTGAATAGGTGGTACCTCAGTTGCTTAAACAGAAGTCATCAGAAGATTCACACATGGACTTTTGATAATCAGCCCAGGGCATCCACAAGACAAACCCCAAACTAAGAACTTGTTCTGAAATGCAACTGCTATCAGGCAATAGAATACCTTAGCTACCATTGTCTTTAACAGTATATAAAATAAAATGTATTTTCCACCCAAAAATACCCAGTAATGTTTTTTTCAAGCTTGATGAACTTTCACTATATACTTTAACATTTCTTTCTTTCAAAGAACAGATGAAGTTACAAGTATTTAATGCACTGTATGAAATCACAATCTAGGATTGTGTGCTGTTTTCATCTTTCACTGCTTCCTCTATATTTTACCACAACACAAAGATATTTGAAGTCCCGAAGATGTTAATAAGCAAAGTATATTTCCATCAGCCCATGTATATGCTAAGCTTTGATCAGTTCTTGGACACAACAGGAATATTTCTAGCTAAAAATTTCCAATCAATTGTCATAACTGCACAGAAAAACCAGCTGTCTGCACAAACAAGTGAGCAAACTATCACTTTTGCTTTAACAGTCAAGAAATCGGGCCCTGCTTTATGTATTAACTCTGAAGTTAGCAGAGATGTAGTATTACTGAAATAAAACAAGGTGGATAATTTAATCATGATTGTAATGTGTCAATACTGCAGTAGATTTTATTCTACTTAGAAAAAGAAACAAGTTCCTAATATTTCTTCCAGGTGTTTACTATTGAGGCATTAGGACAGAGTGATCACTGCAGAATACAGACATAGACCAGCCACCTTCAAGCTCTTTTGTGCAGTGAACAGTAGTAGGTCAATACACACCAGTCTTTCCTCTTCCTCAGAAATATTTTTTCAGCTTGTGTTTCTTTATGACCTGTATCATGTCTGTATCAATACAGATACAGGAGGTTAAACAGGTCGAGGCTAGTGATATACAAATGCTCAATTATTTGTCATAGAATGAGCAGTGGGGATAAGACTTTTCCAGTTTTAGTAAAATAGGACAGACTGACTGCAATACAGATGTAGAAACAGTGCAATTGAACCCTTCATCTAGGCTCCCTCATGATTACTGGGGTAAGGACTTAGAGAATGAAAGACTAATTGTTGTGCTTTGCATTCAGGATATATTTGTATTTAAACCCATTTTCTGACATAATTTTCTGCTTTGTGTTTCCAGGATGGAACAAAAATCATTCTAATGAAATATATGCTAACACATGCCCAGGACAAAACATCAGCGGCAAAATGTGGAGCAATGAAAATTAAACAAGTCCATTAGTATTATGCCACAGGGAATAAACATCCACACAAGGTTGCAGAAAGAGAAAAAGATGCTTGTACTAATGAAAAATAGTCACTTCCCTAAAATGACATTCTGCTTTTGTTTGTGGAAGTCAGGTGGGATTCTCTCTCATGTAAATGAGAACAAGTGATTTGCTAATAAGCATATTGTCTCAGTTCCTAAAGCATCTCATGTGAGCCCTGCTCTTGCCAAATACAGAACCTGTCACCACAAAATTGTGGATATTCTGATTTGCTTGGGTGATGAGCAATATTACCAATTAATATATTCATAGGAAGATATTAATATGATACATCATAAGATTACCATTAGCACTAGTGGTAATTATTATTCAGAGAGCAACACTGAACAGCAGATCAATGGGGAACATTGTATATTTTATCTGTGTTGACTTTAAAACTTGATAAGGAAATATTTTTTACTATGCAGAAAAATCAAAGTCTTGAGTAAAACGAGCTGCAAATGCTGCTAACTTTTGTCAACATCTAAGAAAAATTTCTGGTTATTACTGACTGTTATGAAAGCAGATGGGAACTCTAAAGTGCTGTTGGAGTCCAAATCTAAGCATATGGATATAAAGTTATAAAGAATGATGAACATAAGAGTCCAGTTTATTTGCAGTAATAATAGAGTAATATATATGCAAAAAAAAGAGAAAGAGTAGTGTGATTAAAAAAATATCAGAATCATTTTGTGCTTTGGCAGATTAATTTATGTTAAATGTCCCGTGCTGATCTGCAAGGACTCTATGTCAGCTTTGATAAAGAGGGTATATTGCTAATTTCGAGCAAAGAGAATCATATTCATGAGTTAAATTTCCTTCGTACAGATGGGAACAGGTGCCTTATTATTGAGAGAAAATTTGCTGACCTCTCTTTACACTTGATCTCAGATTCCAGATAGATTTGATTAGTTGAAGCCATTCGAGTTACAAAAGCTAACTTTAGAATGTGCACATTTTCAATAAGTGAAATAGTAATTAAAATATGGCAGAAACAAAAATAAGGCAAAGAGTGTAAAGAGGGAGTGAAAACCTGGAAGAAAATATGAAATAATTTCTCTGGGGCTGAGTACAGACACATTCATCACACAGTGCTGTTTGAAGAAAGGTGCCATGTAAAACTGCACTCTATCTCCCTGCTCTCCCAACCCCTACTAATTTCTTGAACTAAAAGTAATTCTCTCTAACCAAAGGATAAGAAATAAAAAAGTGACTAGAAACACTGCTGGTTAACAGGTGTCATGAAATAAAGCGCTCAGAACAAAAACAACTAAAGGAGATGAAAACCTACTACAGTCTGAGCTGGAAGAAGTGAATGCTTCAACAGACCCACCAGTTAGTCAAGTGCAGTCAGAACACAAACTTCTGAGTTTCTTCTCAATATTATATTGCAGTCACTGTTAGTTTTCAGTTCTTAGATAGAGGTAAGGAGTATATAAAAGGTGAGGAAAGACACACCCACCCCCCTCAAGAAAAACCCCAAACCTATATTCAGGTTTCACAGATCTCTACAGTTACATCTGTCAGTCCACCCTTTAGAAGACCTTTCTGGATTCCTGTGTGCTGCTTTTAAGTGAGAGGTTTGTAAGCCCCACATCTCTTGGTAAGGCAATACTGTACGCAGTTCAGTCAGTCTCCCTGCTGCACTATGGTAGCAAAGAGCATTCTGCAGTAAACATCCTATCTGTGGCCCCTGCAGGCAATTCCCCTCGGGAGCCTGAGCACATCACAGCACAGAAATGGACTTCAGAACAGAGCAGAGCTTTTGTGTCAAAGGCTACACAGTACTCACAGAAATAGATTCAAATAAACCGAAAGACACATTCTGCATGTTCTGTAAGACCTATATTTGGCACCCACCTCACTCCAGTTTACCTCAGTAATGTGTAAAAATCATCCTACAGTCACAAAGATACAACGAACATGGTTAAGGGCAAAATTTAACACCTGTCATTTTAATCCAAATAAATTTATCCAAGATTCATTACTTCTAAAAGCAAAAAGCAGAGTTTCAAGAATGGGAAACGTGGATCAAAAGACCTCCAGCCTCTGGACTTGTGTCAGACATATCACAGCTCCATGCTTTCCCTAGCGCTACTACTGGGAGCACTTACATTTTATGATTTCCTGGAGAACAGATAGGTTATCTTTTATTTGTTTTAGCAAATTTGAGGTATGCGTAGCATGTTGAAAGAACTGAGCAATACACTGGGGCCCATGAAAAAAATAAATGTATCAGGTGATTATTTCCAGTTATGAAAAGAATGCAGAGAATTTAAATGGGTTTAATTTGAAACTTGGGGACTTTACCTTTTAGGACTGCATTGCTGCTCTTCTCTTAGGTCACTATAAGCTTATAGAAATGAAGGAAAGAAAATCTCCTTTATGGACTTATTGCTCAAAATGAAAAGATAGAAGGATGAAGGAGGAAAAGATCTGTCATTACTATGATATCTTGTCCCATGTATATTCATTTACCTAAACACAGGACAGTCTTTGTAAATATTATCTTACATTTCTAGCAATCTGAGAGACAAGCATGTATTTCTACAGATCTTTCATTTAAAAGGAATACATATGGTCTATCAAATTGCATGATCAAAGCTCACAAACCACAGCATGTGGTACAACACACAGAGGAGAGCTGGGATATTCAAAGGCCTATCAAAATGTGCTACAGCAGTAAGAACCATTAATACTCTTCCTACTGTTCTCAAGAAGGACCTGCAGTTTTCTCACTGTATCCCTTCATCTGCTTGATGTTTCCTTACAGTGAATTTGATTAAGAAATAGATGTGAGAGGTTACATTCAGTCTTAGTGAGAAGTTTACTGATACCAGTAATGACTTCTCCAAACCACTTTCTCAAATGTCCTACCAGACTGCCAGGTTCATCTCAAAATTCTTCACCTTTTGGGAAAAGGCTGACTTGAAATTTATCACTGATATACTATTTAATAAACATTGTTAATTTTGGCTTAGGTCACAACATTTAAAAAACAGTGATTTTAATGAAAAGTCATTGTTGTAATATTGGAATTTTAGTTCAAATGTCATTTTAGATAATATTCTTTTTATACATTGCTTAATATTTTGTACTCACATGGACTTAATGATCTCTCAGCTGGAGTTTTACAAATATTTGGAGGTCATGTGCTGGTCAGTTTTTCTCCAAAAACCTTTTCTTTGGATCGGTGCATGTTTCCTGTTCTTTGCAGAGAACCAGTTTGCCTATACAAAAGAAAAAGCCAGTTAAACATAAGGATGGAAGCCAATCCAACCTAACACTTTCTTTCCATTGCATGAGGAGAATGCTGTAGAAATGAACTGTGGCATAAACAATTCTTGTCGGTTTGTTGCTACAATCAGAGCTTGATACCTAAAAAATAATTCTAAGGGTAGAAAATATTAAATGTTTTAATGCAAGATTTGTTTGGATTTTTTTAGTGGATTTTCTGTGACTGTAGTGTTCAGTGTGTCTCTCTCCTGGGAAATCTTTTGTATCAAGTAACATAATTGATCTCCCTCTGTGGGGTCCTCTACAGTGGGATGCTAACTTGACTTTTTCTCCTGTTCTCAGTAGCCAATTTTCTTGCAGTTTTGAGAGAAGATTGCTGAGCCCTCACATCTCTGTCAAGAAGTTTGGTTGAAAGTGCCTGGTGGGTTCAAGCATTATTAAAGGTAAGAGAATGGCAGATTGGCAGATATCAGAATAGATACAATGCCATCCCCTAAACCTAATTGCCCTTGGAAGTCAAGCTAATGTGGAAAAAAATTCAAATCCACATTCACAGCAGCGTTTATTACCCAGCTATTCAGGCTACTGCTATTGTGAATTTGCTTCTCAGGCCTGTTTAATAGCAGGCATTTCTCAAAGGAGTGTTTTATACACTAACTGCTCTGGAGACAGCAGCAATAGGCTTTTATCCAAGAATGGAAGTTCTCACCTGTAAAATACTAATTTTTTTTTCCTTTTCATAATATCTAATTAACAATAAAATAGAAGCTTATCTTTTAAGTTCTCTTTATTTTAGGTTATTAATCTTTCCTCAGTGGTTATTACACATAAATAGCATGAAGACAGTCAGTTCCTTTTAACTATCTCCACACTTCACGGTAGGTTTATATTCCACCTATGAATCTGATGACTTTGAAATACAGAAATAATACGTAATAGTCAAAGACATTGTAGACCAATTCAACTGGTTGGCTATCCGTTTTGCAAATGACCATTTTCTTGTGACAAGTTGCAGTCATTACTGATAGAAAATCAAGTATACCTTGAATGTTCTTGATTCAATTCCATCTTGCAGATAATAGTAGAAAAATAATTTAATAGTGTGTTACTTTGATTAAAGGCTGATTCACACCCACTAGAGAAACTTTTTGTATAATATTGTTGAAGCCAGATGTCATGAAAGACTTGGGCACCTTGCTGTTAGGGTGGACATTCATACGTCCTCATGTGACCCCCACTCTGGGCAGGAGAAATGTCTTAGAGAAAGATCATTTCATGTTAACCTTAGAAGACATACTTCTAGCAAACAGGTTAAAGTAAAGAGCAAGGGAAAAAATATATTAGCCACTTAGTCCTTTCCAGTGATTATGCTTCTAAATCAGGGCTGTGGGTAAATACCTCCATCTGTTCAGTATCCCAATCCTCCTCAGAGACTAGGCACCTAAAAATGTCTTTGAAAGAATTCAGTGGTTCAGTCTTTCTCATGCTTTTCCTTATAAAGTGCAGATTGAATAGGAGAAGATAGAGAAAGGTAGCTGCATAGTCAGCACTCCTCCTGACAATAAGTTGTACTACCTGTAGTATTTTCCCTACCTGGGGAGGTTAAGCCCACATCTTGCATATCCTGGCAATACACCCAGGCAAGGCCTAAGATGGGTGAAAAAGCACATATTTTGCTGGGAACATGTGTACTTGACTATGTTGGTTTACTGTTACATTACTGAGTTCCAAAATATAACATATTGCAAAAAATAACGTATATAACATTCTAATATTATATGGAACATCTTGAAAAGCATCTTTGCAAGGCTCTAAGGTCTTCAATGGTTAATCCGCATCCACTGACATTCAGCGTTCTGTATTTAAAAGCATATTAACTTTGAGGGAAGAAAATCCCATGAATTATAATAATCGAGTATTGCATCTAAAAATCAAAAAACATAAGCATCAATTTTGAGATTAAAAAATCATTTGAGGATCTAAATCATTAAAGGTATGTTCCCTTTCTTTAAGGAATTGGCGAGTGCTCTTTGGAATACATAAATTCTCACTTTCTTCCTCCTAAATACATACAAATGAATATTTTTCCCCCTGAAACTTCATTCTTATTGTGGAGAAGTAATGATTAATGTAACTGTTCACATTAATCATTTGGTTTGGCAGAACTTAAAATGGTGGATTTGGATTTCTAGAATTAGAATAATTCAAGATTGTTCTGAACCAAGGTTTTGAATCCCTCTTTAGTTAGAGATGAGATGTAATAACACAATTTTCTTCTTTGCACAAGCTCCCTTCAGAGTAGCTTTTCCCTGTTGAAATTCAGCATTGATTGGCTTTGGCTGTGCTTCTGAATCCTCCTTTCTCCACAGTTGCATTGTTTGAGCACTTTTATTATTTTATAGGAGAGTGTTTCCTGCCTTTCCCTTGCCTGATTGAGAGCTGTTTGTCTGACGCACACAGCATACAATTGGACAGTATTGGATGTACTGGAGTATGTACTGCACAAGGATCTGAGGATCACTTTCCTCTTTCACATTTCATTAAAAGAGGAAAAGCCTTTTTGATTCAAATTATTAACGAGCCCCACATACTTTGTTGATACAACACATTGATACTACTCTTGAATAAACCAGCACTGGAATTAAAAAAAAATTGTATGAATGCTATATAAACATGAATTAAACTAAAAAGCTTGAAGACTGATGTCTAAGTCTCAGTGTATAAAAATTTGGTGGGTTTATTCTCCTAGAGCTATTGCTTTTAGAGTCTGCCTGTCAGCAATGCCCTTTCCACAGGTTTTCTCAGCTAAGAAATAAGCTAGCAATGATACTATATTTTACCCAAATACAGTGTAACTATTTTTTGTATTGCATGTATTTCTCTATTGGCTTTGCAAATGTAATAATATGCAAATTTGTTTCATCTTGGTTTTGGTTTGTTTTTTTTCCAGCAGGGATTCTATTGCTGAGGAAGATGATTACTGCATAGAATTCATGACAGGAATACATTATAAAAACCCATCAATTCTCCTTGATCCCATTAAACTACTAGCTTCCCAAGCCTCTCTGATAGTGTACACAAAATGACAAAATTTCAAGAAATGCCCCTACCTGCTGGATTATCAGAGTAAAAGCCATTTTGATATTATTCTGAGAAGAGTGTCCCAAATAGTAGCAGTGTCCCCTTTAAATGACATCTCACCTCTGCTCTACCCTGGCAGGATTTGCAGCCCATGGGAAGAGGAGCCCATGCCAGTGCAAGGTTTCTGACAGGACTTGTGGCCCCACTGGGGATTCATGCTGGAGCAGTCTGGTCCCAAATGTCTGCAGCCTATGGAAGGCACCCACACTCGAGCAGATCTTGAAGCACTGCAGCCTGTGGGAAGGTTTCACATTGGATAAGTTTATGGGACTGTCTCCCATGAAGGGAACTCCATGCTGGAGCAGGGTAAGAGTGTGAGGAGTCCTCCCCCTGAGGGTGGCAGATTCAACATGTGATGAACGGATCACAATCCCCATTCCTCATCCTCCTGTGCCACTGCTGGGGAGCAGGTGGAGAAATCAGAAATGAAGTTGAGCCTGGGAAGATTGGAGAGGTGGGGTGTGATCATGTTTTTAAGATTTAGTGTTATTTCTCACTACTTTGATTTGTTTCATAATAAATTAGATTAATTTTTCTAAGTTGAGTCTGTTCTGCCTGTGACTCTCATTGCTGAATGATCTCTCTTTGTCCTTGTCTTGTTGATCCATGAGGCTTTCACTATATCTTCTCTTCCCTGTCCAGCTGAGAAGGGAGCGATAAAGCAGTTTTGGTGGGCATCCAGTATCCAGGCAGTCAGCCCACCACACCTTTAAGTCACCAAATAAACATTAATTATCAAATGTTCACAGATTCTTGTTCTTGGAAGTGAAGTAGCCTGGAACACTTCACCCTTCACAAATTCAACCCTGAGAAGAAAGAGCCTTTGTGGGCCAGACTTTAATGCCAGTTCTAAACCAGTAGAGAGACATTGCAACCAGGTAAAACATAAAGATGTATAGCCAGCCTCATGCATAAATCAAGCAAGTATTTTTCAGTTAGCTGCTTCTGCAGCTAATGGGTATCTGGTTCTTTAAACAATTCCCTCTACACCAGTTTTTTAAAAGGTCAGGCAGGACATCAAACACAAAAAGGTTTTTGCAAGCTCATCTGTATCGTAATGAGTTTACATCAAAAATGGGTAACACTACTTGATGTTCGGAGAACTGTCTCCTTCACAAATGTGTGGGAAGCATTTGTTGTTACCTCTCTTGAGGAATTTTGATCAAGAGTAGGGGAAATTCTTTAAAGCTTATCTTCGTGGTACTTCTCAATGTGTAGACTAATCCAACATAAAAGGGAGTGGGGAAGGAGCCTAAGACAGCACCACTTGGGACAATTATTCCAAAGCCAAAAAAAATTAAGCAATTCACAAAAAGCTGTTGGGGGATGGCTAGCAGTACAAGGCCATGATGCTGCAGAGTATCTCTGGCCTGAAGCAAAGATCTGAGTGAGCAGAACAGTATGTATGTTATCAGGTCCACGTGACCTTGTGACTGAACACTAGATGAAAACAGGAGGCTGAACATCTGTGCCTGGACCCTCAGATAGGTTGTAACCAAGCCATAACAGAAAGATAAAAGAGGAACTGGGTGCAAAGAGCAGAACAAGAATGCCATGTTTAGATAACGTAGACAAAGCTAAATGTTAACCAATCATGAGCTCAGCTTTTGCACTATGTATTAGATAATTAACTTTACACCAATCAATGTAAGACACATATAGCTTATTGCTTGCCTTAAGAGTATATATATGCTGCTGTTATATTCAATAAACAGATTCTGACTTGCATCAAGCCAGGTCTCCGTCTCTCCATCGCAGCAAAAAGCTTTAAGCATTACTAGAAAAAGAGATACGATTCTGGGTTTCTGAATGCCCCACTTCTGTGCCCGTATTAAGCGTATGAGATAAATTTGTATACAGCTAACAAAAAAAAGATTGTTCTCTAAGCTCTTCCCCCCATCTCAAATAGCCTACATCTTGGGCTTCACTTTTCACAGTTCTTTTTCTCACTCTAATCAAAACGCCACTTACAATAAACCACTACCTTTCTCTCTGAATTATTTTCTTGGCTTTCTGTCTCACTACATCAGGTTTTTTCCTTGTTCTTATTATCTTCCTCATAGTTCTTGCTTTTCCTTGTATTTTTTCCTTTTCTAGCATCACACACTTAAATAATAATAATAATAATAATAATAATAATAATATAAAGATAACTTGGTAACAGGTTTGACAGATCCCTCCAATGGAAATAACAATTAGTAAAAAAATGGTAGATTTTAACAGTGGTTGTACAAAGAAATTCTAGTTTTAAAAGAAATTGGCAACAATGTTAAATATTAAACTGAAGAACTGTAAGTCTTCTCACGTTTCTTTTGCTAGTAGGGACGGGGATTCAGGAGTAAGCTATAAAATTAAAGTATAAAATGAAAATACCCAGGAGTCCTGTGAATCTAAATCGTAAGTTTCCAACAATTCAGTAAAATTTTAAGTAGAGACAGGATCACATGAAACATGGGAAACAGATCAGATCTAAAACCAAAAGATTATGAGATAGCTTAAATCCAAGAATGTGAAAAATCAGTATTGACACTCAGTGTATGAGAGGTTGCCATCTGTAAAAATAAAATTTCTAACATACAGACTGTTTATCTTCAGCAACATCTGCAAAACAGACACACATCGCAAATTGTATGATTGCTGGACATATGACAAGCAGTGAGCTTTAGACTCATTAAACAACTTTTTCAAAGAAAAGCATTTTTATTGTACTAAGAGAAAATTAGATGGAATGGAACAAGATGAATATATAACTACCATGAAAATAAAATAATTAAATAAAAAGATGTAATTAAAAGTGAGGAAAAGCAATTAAAACAGTCATAAGAGTTCCTCAGGAAACATAACCATGTGTTTTCCTACTTATGTACTCTACATAAATAATTTAGATCACAAACTAAATAATTATCCCATAATATGCTGTTCAAATGCAGTCATTAACTAGGAAGCAAAAATATGTTGTGCTATGATATTTCCAGATAAGTAAAATACAAGTTTATCAGGTGAAAAAACTGAAGCGAATTATGAAACCAGTTCAGTCTATTCTAACCCTGGAAACCGAAACTTATATGGATGTGAGAACCTTTTAACACAACTAATCTTCTGAGCAGTTAAAATGATGTTTACTTCCCTCTTACCACAAGTTCCAGTACAGCCAGCAGAAATCTTCCTTTTGAGACACAGATTCCCCAATAACCTGTGCCACTGACTACAGAAATACTTTAAGATAAGAGTGATTTTATTGAATGGGACAGTATTTTTGGAACAGTAGCTAGAACCAAGCTCCCTCTTCTTTCATGTGCATATTGTAATTGGTTACTGTGGGCTGTGGACCTTTATTAACACAGAGGAAATAAGATCTTTTGGAGAGCAAAATCTGGCTTATGAGGCATGATTTACTGTAGCAGAAGACTTGCTTGCAGACATTTAGTATTTCTTATTGTCTCTCTGAGCTGTGTGATGTTCTCACATCACTTCCAATCTGTTCCAGTCCCCATCTACTCTACCTCAGCCTTCACTCCTCAGCCTCCCTCAGCTCTTATACAGATATCCTTGTCTCTGTTTTTGCTTCTCCCTATCTTGCTCTTAGTGTTCCCCATTCCTGGACTCAATTATTGTTTGCTATGCCTGAAGAATCCTTCTCACATTTCCTCATTCCTTGCTTAATCAATTTGGAGAGTCCTGAGCCGGCAGGAGGGTCAACTGCACCACCCAGCTCCATCCCATCTGCAAAGGGGTCTTTCAAGGCCAACTGTGTCCTACAGACCCTGGAAGTATCATCCTCCATCTCATGTTAGCACATGAAGGCTGAGTCACTAAGAGCTGGCAGAAGTTTGAGAGCTTCCAGCAAAGGTGCAGTCTTCAGAAATTGCAGGCATTTAAAAAAAAAAAACCAAAACCAAAACATATCCCATGTACCGAGGAAGCTAAAGGGACAGGAAGGTGGTTTGGAAACCTCAGGGAACTGATTTAACTGAGTTGCTTGTGTTTGCTACCCTCACTAGAAGTGGTGTTCTGCTTCAAATAAAAAGAAAAAAAAGCTATAATTTTATATTCACAGTGGGAACAATAACATATTGTTAAAGTTTAGAAATATTTCAATGCTGTTATTAAAATTGAAGACCAGACTGGAACTTGAATTTTTCGCAGTTTGTTTTTGCAACATTTGTCTTTCTCCTGCAGAGAATGCCAAGACAATATAAGAAAGGTGTCTGGTTTTAACATATCTTTTATCTGGTGTCTCAGATTTAGCACTAGCAGACTAGGTACATTGTCAGTGCCAACACAACTTCTGCAAGCATTTTGATCTACTCTTTTCATAGAAAAAGGCAGCAAAATCTTCCTCTTTCAGAGGGTGAAAGCATGTGGTGGTTTTGCAGGGTGGCTTCTTTAAGCAGCAGCTAGAAGCTTCATTGAGGTCCAAGAGAGTAAATACAGCTGGGCTCCCAAGGCCAAACTCCCAAACCCTGTTACTGACAAGGACCAAGAGACTCCACTTGCAGCCTGTGGAGAGGCACCTGGGCCAGGCAGGAGCCACCATGGAGCAGGTGGAGGAATATGGAAGAAACTATGACCTACATTGGAGCAAGCCCTTGGCAGCACCTGCAGCCTGTGGAGAGAGATAAGAGGCAGAGACACAGAGATCCATATTGGAGCAGGTTTGCTGGGGTGGGGCTTGTGACTCTGTGGGAGACCAGGCCAGGGCCAACACTCTGGGACTGGGAGACAGAGACATTTTATGAGTTTATAGAAGTGACCTATGCTGGGGCAGTTGGTGAAGAGCTGAGGCCCTGTGGGAGAGGACTAAGGTGGAGAAGGTTGTGGAGGACTGTCTCCTGTGGGTGGAACCCCATGCTGGTGCTGGGGAAGGGTATGAGGAATTCCTCTCCCCAAGAAGGGAGTGATAGAGCAACTGTGGTGGGAGTCTGGCCTCTAGCCAGCATCAAACCATCACACTATATATATGGACAGCCAAACAACAAAGAGACACTGATGGAAACAGACTACCACTCCTGCCCCCCTCTCTGGAAGTTCAGGATAAAGGTCCATTAGTGGGAAATGTAAACATACACATATATATACGTATGGATCCCTGCAATAACTGGCCCCTAGGCATGCAGTTTCCCTGATTGCTGGCACCAGACAGGGGCAAGCCACCACAAACTGAGACAGATTATTTTTGCAAGACACCACTATTTTTTGGTGGTAAAATCAGTAAGGGAATCCATGTTCCATCGTTTTGGAATTAGTATAATATTCATTAGTCCAATGCTATTTCTGGATTTCACTGAGAAGAATAATCTTCTGCACATTTTGCAAGCCTTAAATGAAGGCCATGAGTTAGCTTCTTTCCACCGCAGTTTACAGAAACTAGAAATGCAGAACTTGAATTTTAATAATTACAGCAGTCAGAGAAATCAAGAAATGTGAAAAGCAACCTTAGCAGCTGACTTTTTTTGTCTTAAACTGTACATATCCCTTCTCCTCTATCACTGCAAATTAGTAAGCTAGAATTCCTATAACTCAATTTAGTTAAATTAATAACTTAACTTTTCACTAACCAAAAAGGAGACAAACTTAAAAAATAGTGGTAAATCCCTTTAGCAAATTCTTCACTCAGATTACTCAAAGGAAATGAGCACATTCTGAAAAGACAATGGGTTGAATGTAAAGGCCAGCAATACAGACCACAATCACAACTGCCTTCTCATGGGAGAGGAAGCCAGAGCAAGTGTTATCTAGAAAGATCGGTACATTGTGGAAGAAATTACTCTATTTCTTCAGCTATTTGAGGAAAGGAATTCTTTTAGGATACAAAACTGCTGAGCGCTGGGCAGAGCCTCCTCACCAGGCACGTATCCTGGTGCATGCAATGCCTTTTCATGTTACTGGTCATGTTATAGCTTTGGTAAGGGAACACCTACTCAATATTTTCAACATTTAGGAAGGATAATATTAGATTAGGTTATAAAAAGAAAAGAGTGGTAGTAAGTGGTAGAAAACATCTACTCTTCTATAAGATCATGCAACTCTTAACATGGCCACAGCCACAACAAACCTTGGAGATTACTCTGAAAACTTTAGGTTTAGCACTTTCAGGCACTGCCTCTACACTGTTATCTTTCAAACCACAAATCAAACCAAGGACTAAAACATAATCAAGCTGGAAAACCAGCTTTTCACTTTTTTTTTTTTTTTAAGTGGAGACACTTTTTAAATGCAAGATTTTGTATTCTTTGAATGATCCTCAGATCTCTGTAGTCTTTTAAGCACTCCCCCCAGACATAGCATAATGTTACCAGCGTAATAGGGGTAGTCAAAATCCTTGTTATACACAGATATGACACAAAAGTTAAGCACAACAAACATACCCACCAATCAAAATTCATGTTAAAATGGGAGCTCATGTCAATTCTACTATATCTTCCTGACAGCTGAACACAGACAGAAAATTTTACAAGCCCTGGTACATTTTTGAAATGGACTGCTCTGCTATTGCTTTCAACTGTCTACACCTGCTAAAACTATCCAAATAGTTCCTGTGCCCCTTGGAAACCATCAGCCTAAAAGCCTCTTTGGCTTCTTTTTCCTTCTGTAAGATGAAATCATACATGAAGATCACTGTCAGAAACATATCTATACTCTAGTTCTTTCAGAGTACGTGGAGTTTCATATAAGAATTAGTGCAGGGAACTTAGAAAAAAATTATTATAATGCCTCTTTTGGCCTTAAGCACTACAAAACTCTGGCTTCAGGTATTCATATAAAGAAATTTTACATTGCATAGGAGCTCTTCTACCACTGACTAATACTAAATCATCACTGCAGAATCTGTTTGAATTATGCATGTTTACTATAACTCCACATAAGTTAGTTTGAATGGAGTTAGAACAGAAAAAAATTGGTAAGCTACAGTTGCTAGTGATGTTGGGTGGGGAATTATGCACAGGCTATTTCTCATAGGCAGGCCAACCACCCTATAGGCATTGGTACACTAATCAAGGATTTCAGCTTGATGAGAGAACAGAAAGTAGGTGTAACGCATATTAAGGAATAAAACAGGCTTACTTATTTTATCTCTACAGTTCAGACAAACCCAAGTGTACTCTAGGGCCCTCAGAGCTGCACAACTAAGGAATCTTTCCCATTAAGGAAGAGAGATCTTCAGGAGCAATGGGAAATGGGATGAGCAACCCCTGACTTAACACACAAGCAAAAAAAAACCCTGTTTTTTTGCTTGTGTGTTAAGTTTTGTCATAATGAGTTAAAAAAGTTATTGTTTTGATCATCTGCAGAAAATATTAAATTAATTCCATAAAATTTTATGAGGGAAATTGCACAACATAGTAATGAAATGCAAGTATTCTTGTTCATTAGGCTCATCCGTTTCAATTGTACCTACAGTACATGTCTCAGTGGGGACTGTTAATCATACAGCAGTATGCAGAAAAGAATATATTTAATTAAATAGCCACATTATGCAGCTGGATGCTGAATTATGCCCATGAAGTTCAACACAGCATATATTATTTTTCTTAGAACAACAGAATCTTCTGTTTACTGAATTTGGGGGAACACAATCTCATTTTCTTGTGCATCACAACTAACAAATGAAGAACCATCCAGTATTTCAACTGATAGCAGAACTCACCAAAAGAAACCTCTGCATGAAATCCACAACACTGTGATCATTCAATGTATTACTCACAGGCACATGGATCCATCTTGCTAAAATACTGAAACACACAAGAAATTAGCGAGCTGAACAGAGTAGATAGGACTGGCAGAATTGAGCCCTCAAATTCAAATGTTCCATCAACAGCCACTCAAGTTTATCCAAGACCGAATACAATTTATTTGCAAAGGTCACTTGGCTAACTTGTCCACTATACAGAATCTTCAAGGACCTCGAGTGCTTTAAAGACTAGAGTTAGTACTAGAATTACTGCTGTCTGTTATGTAAGTAAAACTGAAGGGAGTTTGTGAAACTTTCTGCTTCTATCATTACACTGCATATATCTGTAACGATGCCTCAAGGCCAGTTCCTTACTAGGATTTTGAGCATTCAAATTTAATGCAGATTTAGTTCTGGAGTCAGAAGTTAATGTTCCTATATCTCTCTGAAAAATACTGGAACCAATGGCACAGCAAACCTACCCAATGTAAAAAGTCTGCTTTTTTCTTTACACACAAAATGTAGTACTTGACACTGTAGATTATTCTACAAAGAGGAAGAAATATATGCAGGACATGGCAAATTCATATCTTACACCATGCTCTTAGGCTACTGAATCTTTTCTCTCCCTCTGAAACACTGTGAACTACAACACTTCTGACCCCTACAATTCTGTGAATCTTTAAAACTAGTAAGAGATTTCTAAATGAAAGCTATTGCTTAAAACGGGATTTTATATGTAAATATATAAAAACTACATTGCATCAATTTGCTAGAATTTCTTTATAGAAAGAGCACGCTATTAAGAGCCTTTCATTTATTGAGCATTATGGACAGATTGATAGACATCACTATGAATCAAGAGCTATTCAGTCAAAACTAGAGGTCTGGATTCCCTTGAATAGGCTCAATATTGTACTCAGTAGTTACATGACAGTTAATAAAAAATAAATTCCATAACTCTTTGCATGCTGGCTCAACGCATTGTTCCTGAAGCCATACTGAATCTTTATGATGGATATGAAATCCTGCAGGACACCATTGTGTGGCTCAGCTAAACTGGCACTTAACCAGATTCTGATTTTCAATAAAAGATACAAAAATTGAGAAGCATAGATTTTATTTTTTTTTTTTTACAATAGTAAGTAATGTCAGTGCTTTTTTACGTTCCCTAGGTTTCTTTTGACATTTAACTGTGAATAGAACAAGTTATAGCTCAGACCATTGCAGTCACCTACTCTGGCTTCTGACATAAAACATATAGCATTTAGGGATGTTTCCATATTTGTAGTTTCTCTGATCTAGCACAGGTTTCTCCCATACATTTGAGGAAAGCTGCTTATCTAGTGTTGCAGTCAATCCATTATGATGACTCTTATTTCACTACAGCTCTAAGAGCAAAGAGAGCAACCACAACAGTAACAGGGATTACTATAGGAGGACAAAATAAAACTGCAGAATTCAGAGAAGAACAAGCTAAGGATAAGCTTTTATTTTATTATAGCCATGTATGCCTTAGAAAATTTTGGGTTCCATGCCTTTTTTCACATACACTTAAGTTGTCTGAAAATGGACTATACCAGAAAACCTTTTAGAGGAAACAGTGCCAGGTAAATTCAAGGTGTCTCTACAGACAAAAAAGTAAAAACTGGAAAGGGTTTTGTTGAAGTTCTCATTTTGGTCTCAGGCACTTAAATTTCACATTTCAAACAATTTTTAACAGACCTCTCTGATATCCCATCTCTAGCAACCCTCATATAAACTCAGTGGTCTAACAATTGTTTGGGCTTCTTCAGCTGTTCAGTCCTACTAACTAAAATGGGGAAGTAGACGGCAAGATTCCTAAGAACTTAAATTTTAGATGGCTTTGAGATGAATATTGCAATTTAATTTAAAGGCTAAATACAGTTTAGACATCCTGGTAATGTTTCATGACAAATAAGCATAGCTGGCAAACAAACTAACTGCCTGGGTTTTTTGGTTAGCTAAAAGAAAGTAGATGCTGAGGCAAACAAGAAATTCTTCGTAAGTATTTGGCATTTCAGCTGGGAAGAGAAACACACAACACTATTCCCATGAGCAACAACAATTTTCATTGGAAAAATCAAAGACAGTGAGGAGCACTGAGGGTCCACATCTTCAAGACACATAGATTTCAGAAAACAGAAACTAATCACTTTAGACAAAGAGACACCTATTAAACTTTCAGCTGCCCACAAGTGATCAAAGTTGAACCTTTCCTTTCCACTTTCATAGTCCATAAATCAAACTCAATTTATTAGTTGTCAGCAATTGAAGCCCTCAATTGTGACAGATTAATAGAATTGCAACAAAAAAGTTATTCTGTTGTGTTTCTCTAAGTGGTAAACTAAAACAACTGCCTATAATGTCAGCCAGATTTATTATTGATACAGTCACAAAATATTGACGTGGACTGCTGCAGGGAGGTGTTCTAATAATCAGCGAGTTGAGAGCAATGACATTGATCATGGTTCTCTTTCCCATGGTTCTGTTAATTCCCAGAATTAAGAAACATTCTTCTTTCTGCTCCTCTTATCACCTTTTATGGTTTTGATGTTTATTCTTTTTCATTTTCTCCTGCAGCAATGAACACTGAGTGCTAATAAGTCAGACACTTGTCATTTAATTTCAGTACAAATGTTGCCTGTTCAGGTAGGTTTATATTCCAATTTTTTCTCACAACTGTGTCCTTTTGACAGCGTGTGAGACATAATATCATACCAGGTTAGATTTGAATGTATACTACAATCATTACAGTATCTTTTCAGATTCTGTTCAAATTAGACCCACATGTAAGAATTTCTCCAAGAGCATGGAAGTGTTGGAGCAATAGGCCAGTTCACACAGTGCAAATAACATTTGATGCAAAGTGCTACATGCTGTCTCAGCAGACTACTGTAATTATTTACTTTGTATTTCTCCAGAGAGTAAAGTTTTGAACATTATTAACTGCCCTACCATTCATTTGTTTGCACAGTTTTCACTGAGAATGAGCCAGTGCTCCTTTCCAAAAGGATTTGTGGTTTAAGTCACCCAAACATCCCAAAGCAATTCATACTGCTGTACTAGCATTTTGAAATTAATAGATTAGGGCTGGTTAATGACAAGATATAAAAAAAAGGAGGGGGTGTGGCACAAGACTAACTTTATGTAGCTGGAACTCCAAGTAGAGAGAGACACAGATTATATACTCTTGTTTCTACTATAGTGTCTAAAAGGGAGTCTCCAGCTCCAAGGATGGGGTATAATACAAATATTCTGAAGGAAGCCTTCCTTGCTTGGGAGGCAATGGATACATGTTGAGACAGCTGTCTAAATTCCTAAAGTCCTAAATTCTTTCCCTTTCTGGAACTGATTGGAGAAAGATAAGGTCCCACTGATTTTACACTGGCTGCAAGAGGATGTCCTATACAGAATCCAGCATAAAGCCTTCCAGAAACAACATAGCACAGCTTCAGAGAGGAAATCAGCTGGCAGAGTGAGGTTCAACTGGATCAGCACTTCTCACCATGCAAGTGTTGTACTTCTAACCTGCTGCAGGGCATCAAAAGAAAAAGGGATTCCTCTTCTATTGAAAACACTGCCAGTGGCAGAGGAGGCAGTAGTGCCAATTTGCTTTTTTATCTGAAAGACCTAAATTCAGCTGTGAAGGGTGGGAAATATGCTGAGCTGTGTTACCCCAGCACAAGCCACAGTAGCTGATTAAGTGCAGCAGGAATGTGCAGTATCTGGAGGAAACGTATTTGCATTCCTGTATGGGACTGGTTAGCACAAAGGGAAGGAATGAGGTTTTTACCATTAGGGCACTGTGCAGGAAAGTTTTCTTTTCTGTATGTTTTCTGTTATATTTAATTGGACCCAATTCACTGAATAGCATAACATATAGTGCGACTTTGCTCAGAGCATGATCGTTGCTCTTAAGGATAAGTCTGTTTATGCCAAAAACATCATCACATTGCAAGTAGGTAAAGCATTCTCTTCAGCAAAGTTTCTGCATTACTTTTGGGTCACAGGTGTTTCATTACAACTTTAAGATAAGCTGAAAGTTACTTTTTCTCAGTTAGGTGAAACAAATCCTATTAATGATAAAATATACTCCTATTAAATGATGCATATACACATGTTCATAATACCTTGTGAAATGAAAAGTTAGACAAAACATGTTCTGCCATGGCATTATTCTATTCATAATACCTACACTTACATTCCTCCACTCTCCCAATCTATAATAACAGAAATTTAGATGATCTAATTTTTTTTTAACTACAACTAAGTCACAGAACACTAAAAATTATACAAGTTCCAGTAAGTTTTAATAGCTGTGTTCATCAGTCGTCATATACAGGCAATGATATTCTGAGTTAGTTCATACCCTGCTGTGAAAACATCCACAGGAAAGAACTGTGAGGGGAAAAATGAACCTCAGAGTGTTTTTCATGTCTCACATTCTGCCCTGGCAAGTGGAGTGCTAAAACAAAGCTGTAGAATTCATTAGTATGACTTCACATTCTCCTGGATTGTTTACATTTTCCTTATTCTCCCTTTCTACCACTCTTGTAACTGGAAAGTCACATGAACTTGTACAAAGTCATCCCATAAAATCATAAAAAAGCACTCATAAAACACAACCTTTACAAAGAAATAAATTCCATGCTGGCAGAAAAAGAACTTCTACAGAAAAAGGAGATGATTCAGAATGGTATATTATGGCCACAAAATTAAAACCAAAAGTAACCAAAGATTGCATATGATGGATATACCCATATGTACCACTTGTTCTTGCTCGTGTCTCTTGAAGTGGGCACACAGAAAGGTAGAGGAGCATAATAGCTCTTTATATCTGTTATTTGGGACATATCAGCATCCATTTAGGGTAACAAACCCACAGTTTCAAATAGGCTGGGGATGCAATCTAAGGCTTGTCAGAGGATCTATGAAGAGTTAGTGAAGCCTGAAGCTACAATCATCCTCCCAAACCCTCCTTTGTGGATGTCGAGCTTCTACTTAAAGAAATTCTACAGCCTGCATGTTCCAGCAGCATGGCCCGCCAGCCCAAGGTGCAGGCAAAAGAATTCACAGCTCTCAAAATCACTCAGGATCCACAAAAGACACTCCAGGGTATTTTTCTCCCCAAGGACTGTAAGCTATCAGGTATAAACTGTGTCTTCCCTTATATCTTTGTGACACCTAGGCACTTCATTTACATAGTATATATTAAACAGGCACTGCAATTACAGAGACTTGTTTGCTGACCTTCACATCTCTCTAAGGCTATATGGGTTGCATCCAAGGCTTGCTGTTCTAGCAAATTTTAGCATCCTCTTTGTTACCTTTTTATTTAGCATTCAGTGCAAAGATTTGCTAGACCTAATAGTGAAACAATGTGTGAGTGAGGGGGATTAAAGGGTTTCTAACCTTTTTTAAGCAATGATCCACTTTAATCCTTATCCTTAACTTTGCCTCTTTAGGAGTCTATACTACTGATAGCTGGGAACTAATAATTTTTAAGTTCTGTTCCTTTTTCTTTTCCCTTGAGCTCTGATGGAAAGGGGATATATTTCTAATTTTAATTATTTTTGCTGACATCTGGATGTATTTATCAGAAAAATTATTGGAAACTTCACTGGAGGTTAAAACTAATGGATACATGGACAACTATTATACAGTGGTGGAGAAGTAAAGAAAGCTTTTGTGGAAGGAAAGTCTGCTTTACAAACTTGCTAGGCTTCTTTGAAGTCTTTGCTAAGGACTTGCACAAAGGAAATATTGACTTTGACAAAGTCCTCTGTAAAAGGCTGGTGAGGAAGATAAATTACTATGAAATAAAACAGAAGGACCTTGAACAGACAAAATTAAAAACCTCAAAATCAAGAAAGACTAGCAGAGGGATATGTGATCTGCAGCATATACATAAACAATCTGGAATGAGTGAGCAGTAGGGAGATAGATGTTGCTCAGGTTCCTAACTTATTCTGGACAAAGTAAAGCTGAAGTTGAAACAAAGAATTGCACAAGGATTTAGAACACAAAGTGAATAACCAATAGAATAGCAAAGTCAGCAGAGATAAATGTGAAATCACATATTTAAAGGGGGAAACACAGTCTTAACTTCTGATATGCAATGATGGGCTTTGAGCTGGTCATTCCCACTAAAGAGTGGGATAAAAACCTCTGCGGAGCTCTGAGCTGTAAGTCAAACTAAAGTCCAGAAGCTATAGGGTAAGACAGGACAAAACAAAGCATGTCATAATGGCACTGCATAAATACAGAGTTCTCCGTCCTGAGTAACACATGTTGTGCTGGGCTATTTGTCTCAAACAGGTTATAGTAGAGCTGCAACCATTTCAGAGAAGACCACAAGGACAATCAAAGACATGGACCAGCTTCTGCATCAAAAATAACAGGCTAGCAAAATTCAGAGTGAGAAAGGTATAATCAAGGGGCATGTGACAGTTCTGTAAGATCAGGAGTGTCATGGAGAGGGTGTAAATAGACTCATAGGCCATTATCTCTTCCAATAAAAATTGGAAATATGAAATTTAACTACAGGGAAAGCAGTCTAAACTGAAGTGGTTTTATTCATTCATATAGTAGTTTAGCTATAGTGTTCCTGGCCACAAAATGCTGTAGAGTAAAAGCTTAACCTCCAAGAGAGGTTAGCAAAATTCACAGAGAGATACCTACCTGCTAATGTGATAAAATAGAAACAACAGCTGTACCCACAAACCCTTGAACTGCAAGTGACTGGATGCTAGGAGAGTACTTGTAGAGAGCATATTTACTCTGTTCTTATGCTCTTTCTTAGGCCACTATCAGATAGGATACAGAACTAGAAGGACTGACCATCAGACTGACCTTTCATGAGTCGTCTTCCATTCTTAATCCATATGTGGTGTACAAATTAGGCTCTACTCCTCTGTGCAATGTCCCTATGCGGGATAGCCATTCACATGTCTTTCTGCTGTAAAACTATTTGTCAGACTTGAGCTGCCCTTTCAGTCAATGTTTTTGTGTCAGAATATATTTTGGCAAAATAAAGAACCCTTGATTCATGCTCAGAGTTATTTTCTACCCTTCAGTGGTAAGAATGCATTGAAACGTTACTGAATTGCAGAATATATTAAGTGATTTTTATCTTGTGTCTTTTGATATTCTCAAATTAAAAACTTCACTATAGCCTTGAATGGCTGCTGATATACCATACACAAAAAACAATGAGAAACAACAATGCAGATAAATAAATTTCATAAATAAAGCCTTTTAGAAGTCAGAAGTTCTGTTTTCATACAAGCTGTAAATTCAAGTAAGTTTCAATGTCATCATGCTATCAAAGCAGGATTTTTCAGCATGTGCCATCTCTATGAATACCATTCAAAGCTCTTTCCCCCGTAAATATTTTAAAAGGACACAAAGTCACCTGGCAGACTAGTTTTTAAGTACAGTACAATTATCACAGAAAAGCTTTGAAAACCCAGGAAAGTAGAATACATTAGTTGGGATATAAATAATGAAGATGAAAATATCTGGAAGAAAATAATTCAAGGAAAAGAATCATATTCTGTGGCCTTTATTGCTCAGAAGTACAGTTTCCGAAGGTCTAATTATACTACAGAGTTTAGATTTTAATGTACTATTTTAGTAACATTTTAATTTTTTTTATGGACAATGAATGACAAAATAGCCATTGAAAACTACAAAATCAGATTCTATGCTTACTTGCATTGTCAAACAGATCCTTGGATATTTCCCCCCGAAAAGCCACAACACATGGATAAATTGACAGTGAAAACCCATAACAGACTTCAGGCCTATATCTCATTTTCCTTTGCCAGCCTCAGTCCTGAACAGTGTAGCTAAGAACTTTGTTTACCATTAGCATCACACAAATGTCTAGCACTGCTTGTTCCTGCTGGGGCAGTAGGAGACTCCATTCGCAGTGCTGTAGGGCTCTATCAATGTGCAGTGTGTGCTCACCTTGGGACTGGAAATGCAAAATATTGGAATAGGCAGATCCAAGCAAACATGCAAAGTTATGTAGTGATCTGTAAGAACAGGGCTCTGAAGCACTGAAATCTGAATTAGCACTAAGCAAATACTGCAAAGCACACATACAACATAGCTTATTTAAAACTAGCTTATTCTGTGCTTGCTCCATACTGAACTACCTTTTCATAAATAGACTAATGACTCTCACACTGACAATACTTCATTCTTAGTCTACTATTGTAAAATCCACACATTTTAAGACTTTAAATGTGAAAAAAATGGAAGGATCCCAACCTAAAGACACAAACATGAACAGCCACCTTAATTCAGATGTTGAGTGCCAGTAAATATTTGCTGCATAACTATTAATTTCTCACAGATAACAAAGTAACACATTTTTATAAACAATGTTCAGATCATAAGCATTTGTAATTCAGATATTAAATTGTTTATGTTTGGTGGCCATAAGCCTGGCAAAAATAAACCTGCATTTCAAAGTGTCAACAGGCATGTAAAAATCCAGAAGACACTGACATGGTTGCACTAGTCTACTATAACCTATTAACTAACACAAAAAAAAATCAGAAGTTAATTGAATTAATGATTGTTGTCCAAAGGTACTAAAAGTGGCTCATTCATTTGGCATCTGTCAAGACAACAAAAATATGCAATAGTTGAAAGCTGGCACAGTGGAAGAAACCAAGGTTACTTTTATGTACAAAACCAGACCTAAAACACAAAAGATACCATTAAATTGCTTAGTTCTGTGCCAGAAAGTAAATCTATGGAGCACTTGATGATCCTTACAGATCCAGCCTCTGGGACTGCCAAGGTCAATTCAGTTTATTTTGTTTTTTATTGTGGAAGGTAGTCTTTATTTGGAGACAAAGTCAAAGATTTTGCAAAGAGCAGAAAAGAAAATTGGAAGATCTCTCACAAGTACATATATGTAGTTTATTTCTTCAATTTTTACAGCCAATACCTTTTATATATACCTGCTTGCAGCATTGTTAGTTTGGAATCTACCT
Source organism: Heliornis fulica (assembly GCA_013399135.1). Classification (NCBI taxonomy): domain Eukaryota; kingdom Metazoa; phylum Chordata; class Aves; order Gruiformes; family Heliornithidae; genus Heliornis; species Heliornis fulica. The sequence goes on from VXBZ01006567.1 coordinate 965,614, forward strand.
CTCTATAAATTAATGCAAAACTTAAAGTGCAGTACCAGCTGTAGTTAAACTTTCGTCACAAGCATTTAGGATCCCTAGTGACAACTCTACTCAAAAATAAAGAAGAAACTTGTTTACACCTCAGCTGGTAAATCTACTGTCTGGAACAATCCCGAGTGAAAAACTTTTGACAGTAATTAAGGGACACCATAGCTCTCTATATAATTATTCTGTAGCATAAACTACAAACAAATTTTCACACAACCCCTCAGGTCCTTAATGCTCACATTTTGAAATTTGTCAGGAGTGATAAGAAAGGCTTCTTTGCTGCCATGCTAGATTGTGACAGGTTCCTTCCAAAATATGTTACTGATTCACTCAGTTGCTTTACTTTCACATTGTTGCAGGCAAAAGGATTTTTTTTTTGAAGGGTTATGCACAGTGTGAAGAATTTAACTTGTAGATCTATGCATCATTAGCAAACAGACCAGTTTTCACCAGCTTTTGATGGGTGGACCATCAAAATGAATCAGTTCTGCAGGACAGGGATGTTCTGATTACTGTTCACTGAAATAAGCCATTAGTCTTTTGATAGGGATCAGCTTCTGTATCTCCAGTCTCACCTGAAACACTAAGCCACAGCTAGCTAGGTGATTTGTAATAGCAAGGACTTCATCACCTTCACAGAACATGAAGCTTCTGAACAAAGTAGTAAGGTAAGTAACGAAGTCACCAGCATCAAAATCTACCCTAGCAATGCAACAAGAGCTCCCTTAACACCACTAATCACACCACAGGTCCCAAAGCTCTATTCCAATATAACAGGTTGCTGCATGTTACTATTACCAGAGGTGACTTTTTTGTGTCATCCATATCCTCAAACAGCTGTGACATGCTATACTGACCAATCCTCTGTACTTAGCTAGAACAAAGTTACCTTCCTAATGTTAGCCAAGCTGCTCTATTACATATTACACTGAATGATATGAAGAAAGTAAATGAGTAAAAGCAAAGGAGTCCTGACATCCAGGCATTTCAGCAAGAAAGAGTATAGCCTCTTGACATACAACCTCCCCTCCTTTGCTGGAGCCAATGGGACTGTTCTACTGAGTTCACTAGTTACACCGAAATGTCCACAGCTAGACAGGACACCATCCTCTAGCGTAAGAGTAGGACACTGCAGGATTTCAGATGAATACTTGGCAGATCGGCCAAAGCACTGACCTACTGATAAAGTCACCAGACTGTTACATGACCTGGAAGTGGTCAGGGAAAGAGAAATTTAATCTTGTTGCTTCTTATTATTCCAAGTACTAAGACTGAAACATATATCATAAAGCTTTTATTCATTGAAGGAAAACAAGAGGAAGCACAAGGATTTCTGTATGCAGGAGTATGCATTCATCCAAAGTCCTCGTCTTCAGCTGCCCATAAATGCCTGAAATATTTCTTCAATGACATGCCAGCATACACGATGTTTTCATGTTCAGCAAAGAACACCCTGTGTACTTCAACCTTTAAAGTTACTGACAGAGAGGAAAAACATTGTGCTCTTGGCATACAAATGTCATTTGAAAGGAAAGAACATTACCAAAAAACCCTCAGCCAGCCTCAGAACTTTACTCCGGGGCAAATGAGCACACAGATATTTTTTAAGACCTGATTATATGTTGTGTTTTGGTTTGTTGGTTTTGGGTTTGGTTTTTTTTTCCTTTTTCGCAGGTAATTTACACTTTATGACCAAATTGCATCTTTTGATAAACTTAAACTTTGCTAATGAAGAGAGTAACATTTATTTCTTCCATCATTGAGATTTTTCTGTCCATTCTTGTGCAAACACCAAATTAACTGGCTTCCTTCTTTTGTTTCCTATTCCTAATTACCCAACACAGTAATGCCTTCCCTTTAGAACATGAGCACTGGTCAGTGTTTACAGGAAAAGGCTGGTCCTCTTTCCTATTCCCAGAACAGTTAGTTAACCTCTTCTTGTCTTGGTCCAGATTAGCACATCTCACACCTATGTTCCATTTTATGTAGCCTGTTAGGCAAGTTTGCTTGATAATTTTGAAGCAAATAGAAATAGAATGAAGCGATGAGAAAGACATGGTTTCTTTTGAAAGAGAAAAGCCCTAATGGTATATGTGAATATTTGTTATACCTATATTATCATCTTAATTGCTATTTCATCTTTTCCACAGCTGTCTAAGCCTTTAAAATACAATCTTAAAAGTACAGTGTGAACTTTCTCCATTTTCCTTTCACAGTAGTCAGTACAGGAGACAATTTTGGCTATGACTTAACTGCAAGCTTCACTTCAGACACATTCCTGGTTTCAGCTAGGTCAAGGTTAAATTATTCCTTAGGAGCTGGTATAGTGATGCACTTTGTATTTGGGATGAGACTGTTGATGTGGTGATAACACAGCGATGTTCTGGTTATTTCTAAGCAATGTTTACTAAATCAAGAACTTTTCAGCTTCTCATACTGCCCCATCAGCAAGGAGGCAGTGAGTGCATGGAAAATTGGTAAGGGACATGCCAGGGCAGCTGACCCAAACTGACCAAAGGGATATTCCATGTCATGTGACATCAGTATGCAACTTAGGGGAAGGTGGCCAGGGGCTGATTGCTGCTCAAGGCCAGGCTGGATATAGGTCAATGCATGGTGAGCAATGGGATTGTGCATAACTCATTTTCTGTATTCTTCTATTATCACTGTTACTGTTATCAATTAATTTCCTCTGCTGTCCTCTCAAACTGTCTCTACCTCAACCCATGAGTTTTACTTTTTTCTATTCTGTCTCCTATTCCTCTGTTGATGGGGGAATAAGCAGTCAGCTGTGCTGTGCCTAGTTGTTGGCTGCAGTTAAGCCACTGCCCACAGGTCTACAAAAAGACAGTGGAACCTCTCCCAAAGCCCAACTCTATTTGCTCTTTTTGTGAAAAGAGTAAACTTATGCTTAATCTTTTTCAGGATTTCTGCAAACATTAGCAGATCAAAAAGCCACAGTAACTTAAAGCAATTATTGAAGGGGAAGACTGTAATGACCCCTATAAATATGAGGAATTCTGTGCAGTGGTAACCCAGACACCCCAGTTTTCTTTCTTAAAGTGCCTTGGTTGTTAACACTTAAGCATCAGGTATCTCTACTAGGAGGTAACCTTAAAAATCTGATAACAGGGATAGAATTAACTTGTGGTTTGAAAGCTTTTCTTAGACTTAGAACACCAGAATTCAGAGCTAAACTCTGCTAATGCTTTTGCATGTGACCCAGTTCTTCTGATTACACTATTTGCATGTCTAATTGAAGCTATTACCACTTACTATTTAAGATGTTTCATACAGATACATTCAACAGTTGTATACAACATCCACAGCCCAACAGCAATGAGGCTAAGTACCTACAGACATTATGAGCTAGTCTTACCTTTCCCAACTTTTCAGGTATTTTTGAAATTTCTTAGTAGAAAGTTGAAATCACATAAAAATATTTGATCAGTTACCTGTAATGACAAAACTTTGTTCCAGATTTTTTCTTCATAAACCCAAATTTAATCTCTTCTTTGTTCATCATAAACAAATTGGGAGGACATGTTTAACAATATAAACATCATTTGCAGAGAAATAGCAGCTTCACTGTGAAACATGGAAAAATAGCTGTTCTTACTGAACCCGTGAACCATACTGTACTCTATTAGTTTACATATACCAAAAAAACTTCTGTAACAACCATCGGGTTTTGAAGCTTGACTATCCTTAATGTTATGAAATATTTTTCTACAGCACAGCAAAGATTTCCCTGATTCAGTTTAAGCCTTTTAATTTTATCACAACACATGGCACAAAGTCAGTGTTATGTCTCACTTCAGTTTTAATCCTCTAAGAGCTCTGTGTTCTCCTTCAGAATTTCTACTTTTCTAGCATTCCCCACCTTGCAAACACAAATAATTATGCTTATGTATGGGATTTTGCCCATCCTCTGACTGATTTACATCCTGTCTTATACTATTGCTCCAATCAATTAACATTTCACATTCTAATCTTCCCAAGTGCTTGTAGTTGTTGTAACCTTGCTTGGTTTTGCCTGAATGTATTAAGGGCATTCTTTATTCTGCTGTCCAAATCCTTAGTGAAAACAACAAATAATAATGACCTTGAGAAACTTGTCTTTTCAGTTTGTGAACAACAGATAGCTCCTCTCAGTATGACGTTTCAGCTACTTGCTAACCCACTCTACACTAGCTCCCAAATGTTTCCATAAGTCATTTATGGGAATACTGTGCAAGAGCCATCAAAAGTCAAGATAAATGTGAAAGCTCATGCCCCATATTGAAAGAGGAAGTTAGGTAGCTTGAAGTTTGTGCATTCTAAACAGTGGAGGTGCATCATAAAAAGCAATTACTTTTCTTTTTAACTGATATGGAAACAGCAACTTGTTATGACTGAGTAAAAGCTGGTCTTGAAAACACTATCAGATATGTAAAAAATATTATGTTCTTTCCTTACCTTATCTGAGGTAAGGGAGGCATACAGATATATCTACAACTGTATTTCACAATAAACTCTTAAAATAATCAAGTGCAATGAGCTGCTTTTGGATTAGCTATTGGCTAAAATAATCTTGCCTATGCTCTTTTTTTTTAATTGGCATCAATACTTGAAGCTACTAAGGTTGGTCTGAGTCTTCTTTGTCCATCACAGTTTCAGATTTTTTGATTGCTCCCTTCTCTGTCCAGAATTTTTTCACAGTTTGTTTCTGAAATAGCCATCACTCAGACCCAGAGTTGGCTTCACTTTGTCACTTAACCACTCATTTTTGTGCATCACTCCAACTGAACTCTGCCAGAGCTTCCTACACATCCATTTTCCAAAGAGTGTGCGCAACAGCTCCTTCTTTGGGCACAATCAACGTGCACAGTGCAATGTGCTCCAAGGCTGCTACTGTCCATTTTTCTTTATCCCAAATTGTAAAAACTCAAGCTTTTATTTCTTTAGAGGTCATGGAACTGTTCCTCACCTGCATCAATCGCTATTATAGGCACTGAAATAGACTCTGCAATGTACTGTGGATACAATTTTTTGTCATTACCTGTCCCTGCAAAGGACTGCATAAGAAAAGATGAAAGGGCAAGTTTGTGTATGGTCAGAATATAGAAATATGGATCAAGCTTTTAAAAAAAATCTTGCTCTTAACCTTGATTAAGAAAGATGAAGTATTAAAATATAGTTAACTTCTTGCTTCAAGTATGCATATGGTTAAAAAGCCCCCCCACCTCCCCACTTTCAAGAGATATAGGGAAAAAAGCAATCATGAGAAAGGACAGATAAACCCCTCAAAACATATTTTAAAGATATCGGAAAATTATTAGACATTTCTGACTACTCATTGTTACAATGCTCACACACAGAGAGCTCTTAGTGTGCCTCACAGTGCTCTGCCATCTTCACAATAATGTGCAAAAACTTTGTGACATAATGCAGTAGACAACCATTTTAATTGCTTATTTTAATAACTGACTGACCACTATAGTGAATGATAATAAACACCTTCCCATCTGAAAGGGTTTTTAAAAGAAGGAAAAGACAGCAATTTACTCCTCTCCCAGTCTCAACTATCCTCCAAAGAGGACCTGCTCACCTTCCCACATTTCTTGCCTTCTGTGGAAGCTGAAACCACAATAATTCCTGCCATTAAACAATAATAACAGAACAACACTGTTGACAGTGAAGATAAAATAGAACCTATAAAACCACAGACAAAGACTAGGAGGTAAAACAAGGACCCAGAGTTTCACGACATTCTGTGATTTGGTCCAAAACAAATGTGCATGCTTTGATTCTTTCTTCTGGCTCATTTAATATTGAGTTTCACTTCAGTTGGATATGAGTTATAACCTATTTTATGCCTAAGTTTCTAGCTAGAAAATCAAAATTACTTTCCAGATAATTTTGTAGTTTCCTGCAGTTGCTGTCTTTGTTTTTTGGGCAAGAATTAATTGACCTTTACTATAACCACCTAGTAGCAAATCAATAATTTCTATAGAATTTTCTGATTTTTTAATAATTATTAATAAAATTAATTTATCTTTGACATTATGGAATTCATGGCTTTTAGGAACTGTCTGAAGAGATTCAAACTAAACTCATCAAGTTATAACAACAGTTTAGTATATGACTATACTATAAAAATTGATATGGCTAAACAGTTAAGAACAGGTTTAGAAAGTTCTGAAGTGCAATAATTTGTACATTATTCAGACTAAGCAGAAAGCCCATTTCAAGTTTCATGCACTAAAATGGAATGGAAATTGATAAAAAATTATGCCAGACTTTAATCCCAATCCAACAGAACACACACACACAAAGATTGTTTTAAATACAGTTGTTAGTAAGCATAGAATTATGACTGTTATTAAGTTATGATCTAGAGTTAGACATGTGTAGAAGGATGCTTTTCTCAAAAGATATGGGATTTTTTGTATAATATTGATTATTTAGGTCTTCCCTTCTGAAATATACAGAGCGGGTTTTTTTGCTGTTGGGTTTTGGTTTGTTATCCTTGCACCACCTTAAGAAAAGCAAATGACACATGAAAAGATTTCATAAAAGCTCTGCATCTTACATAGTCTATCTATAAAGTAAAAAAAATTAATCTGAAGTGCTAACTTTAATTGGCAAATGCAGTTTTCATCAGGCTCAACAGGATAGTGTGAGGAGGAAGGAGTGGCTATTTAATTCTTTTAAACCTTGTTTTGTGTAATTTGCTATACAAAGAATAGGACAATGGACCTTTCACCTCATTAAATGGGAATAAGATTTTGTCAAACAGTCACCGCCTAACAGCATGTCAGCTGGAAGCATTTTGGCAGCATTTGGTGAGGTGACATGGTAGCAGTGTTGGTAGTAGCCCTGCACACTAGAGGAATTCAGACACCAAAGGAAAACATCTTTTGGCCTTTTTCTTTAAGAAAAAAAAATCTTTTTATCACAGGAAAATATCCTTGGGAAGGCAGATCATCAGACAGTGCAGAAGTAATGAGCAGAGAAAAAGGAATCACTGAGGACTGGAATTACCTGTCAATGGCAGAGAGATGGACCAAACAGATGCTCTCTATTTGAGAGCAAGATAGAGATTAGATGAAAAGCTCCCCATAGCTGTAACCTACACAGCATAGGAAAAGCTGGATCATGAGAGCAAAAACAGCCTTCTCTTTGTGCAAAGTAAGTTCTGCTTGCGGCTAAGTATTCTTACCTCCCACCCTCCTCCTCTGGCTCATCCTGCACCTCCAACACAGAGCTATTTCCGAGAATAGGCTAATGGTGTACTACCTGTTTTTGATGCAATATATCACACCCTTGCTAAATGTCTATATATATGTAGCAAAACAGGAATTACCCAAAAGTTGAAAGCTGAGCATCTGGTATTTAAAATAAGCTCCCAAACAGTTTAACTTATTGCTCATATTTTTCCTACTTTCATTCTGTATATGTTGACACCTTGTTCATCCTGGGTGGATGAAGTCCTCACTTTTGGGTCTAGCTCTTTAGTACATTTGATAATGCACTGCATGGGTTTCAAACCGAGACCTAAATAAAACTAGCTATTTTCCTGCACAAGCTTTGTAGCTACTGGCTAAGAACCAGATGTGTCAAACATGCATCTGTCTTGTAATTATTGTACTTATGAATATAATCTTAATGAATTTTAAGTTTCAGGATATTAGGTGGGTGGCGTTTGAAGGGTATAAGATAGGTAGATGTTGTAGTTTGTGGTTATTCAAGACTATTACTACTCAAAGTGATGAAGATTAGAAAAATTCTCTTGTCATTAATTTATGCAGAAGTTCAAACACAAACACTCACTGAAAGTATTTGTTTACTAATTACCAAGATGTTAGAGTAGCACATTCTCGAATTTGCCACACTTTTTTTTAAAGCACAGAAAGAAGTACAAAATTGCTAATAAAAGTAGCATACCATTCTGATTTGTAAACAGAACCTTGGTCTCAATCCAAATCAGGAAAACTCATGCTGATAACACCCTTCTACCTTCCAGCTTTGATGCAAGTATAAATGACTGCTGCAATGTACTGAGCATCCCAAAATAAGGGTGAGGAAAACACACAGGGATATTGCTCCTTATCAGCATTTTTTTTAAATGCAACCCGATGCATTTCTATGAACTTTTAACCTTTTGCTACCAGTTTGGATGCATCTGCTCCTCCAACTTTTATGCAAAACCCTAACAAATTCTAGGAATAGATTACACAGCTAAGGACCGCCCTCCCCGTAAAGTATTTTGTTTTGAAAGCCATTTTACATCAGTAAAGCTAAGATACAAGATTGAATAACTATAAAAACAAAAGAATGTCCATATTTTTCCAAATACTACTGAACATAACATTACTAAATAATATTTTATATTACTACTTGTCTCCACCAAAATAAACAGAATATTTGGTTTAAATTTCAATTGTGTTAGAATTCGTCTGAGCCAAGATTCAGGGAAGGGCGGGTTTAGCCATTAGTGACCCTATTAATATATGCAGACATCCATCTGCGGGCAGTACTGTGTCATACCAGCACAGAGAAAGGCAATCATTATAAAATGAATCACAGTGATACTATGTGAATATTTAAAACATTATTCTGCCAATACTGAGTCATAAGTAGCACTATTTCTAGCAGCTGCTGTTGAATATTCTCCCATGTCAGAAATCCTGCTCTCAAATACAAGACTGACTTCTAGTTTAAGGAGAATCAAATTCACTGAAGACCTGTCACATATGCAGAGAATTTGTCTTGGCATTTTCACAGCTTTTCTGCTATTTCAATATTACCTATTGCATAACTGTTTAAATTGTCTTTTAATGCCATATGTATAGAATGATAGTCATTAGAAGCTCTAATCTTTAGTGTTGCTGTTACTCTAACTTGTTTTTAACAAGTAATAAAATACTGATTAATCTTAAGTTAATAGAAGTTTTATGGAATAATTTTTCATTTATGGTTTTCATAATAAAAGCATTTTGCTTGCTTTTTATGTACACGTCTGTAAAGAGAAGACAATTTGCTTTCAGATGTCTCAAAAAACCTGTGTTTTCCTGCTGCAAGTATTAGACAAAGATCATAGCATCAAATCATTTGGTGCCATGTAGTGAGTTTTAGAGTAGACAAAATTTTATAATTCAAAAATCAGACTGCCACTATAGACACACCTCACTACAAAATAGACAATGATTTTTGCTATCCATCCAAATATGTTTCATAACTTAGGAAGTTCCATGTGAATGCAAGGAAAAACTTTTTTCACAATCTGGACACATTCCTGTGTGATTTAATCTAGGTGATCCTGCTCAGGCAAGGGTGTTGGACCAGATGTTCTTTTAAGGTCCCTTCCAACTCCTAACATTCTGTTAATCTGTGAATAAAAGATTAGAGTTGTTATAATTTTAAAATTGCTGAATTTCCAAAGGGCAGTAACAGCAAAAAAATTTTAAAGTTGCTTTGGTTTTAATATTGTTAAAATGCAGAACAAAATGAAATTTCAAATGAAAAATACTTTTATACTTGTATTTAACCATCAGAGAGAAGATTTTCTATTCTAACAAGTGGCATGGGTAGAGCAGGTGTGTGAAATCAGTAATCTGATTTCAGAAACATATCAAGCCAATTCCAATTTTGTGCAAGTGCAGAGGATTTAACAAAAATCCAATTGCTACGAAATAGATATTTTATTTTGTCATTAAACAGAGATTGAGTATATGCTAAAATACACTGTATGCTTTAACTGTGAGAGAGAAGGTATGCTCATACTGAACATTTGAGGGATCTAACACATAATATAATATTTCTAATATAAGAATAAAATCAAGAAAGTGAAATCCAGGGGGGTTTAAAGTCAGTGATGGACATCAAATATAGATTGTGTCTCCTAAAAATAATCTACTTGTTCCTTCAGAACAAAAGCATAGGAACAAAATATGACCATAGCATAAACCATCTTTTTTCAGCCAACTACCACTCCAATCACAAACTCCAAACATTTTGGCCCAGGGAGGATTAAGATTTTGCTGTTCTCTTCCCTTCTATACATTTGCTAATTATTCCTTCCTCTTAGATTCAGGAACTGGCCCTCATACATAGTGAAATATGCAAATCTTTGAAGCCCCTGCACCTTCACAAACCAACAGTTTAACAGTTCCAAAGCAGATATTGGATCACGTGTGTGCATTTCTTCTGCAAAACTAATTCTGTGACAGCTTGAATTTACTTTTTTGTGCTTCCAAATGTTTGAGGAAGCTATACATATTCATTTAAGTGTCTCACTTCTAAGTGCTTCTTCAGCAAGTTCTCAAATTTTTTTCCCTAAGAACTACTTGGAAGAAACAGAAACGCTCACTAATAACCCTCCCTTCACTTGCCAATACTCTCCTCTAATGAAAAGAGATCAATAAGCCACAGTGGCACATATATATGTTAAACCATTATGACACAACAAGTATCACATAATGACTGCTATTACAGAGCCAAACTTCACCGCACAGTGGTGGTTTATGACACAAAGTGACTTTAACAGTTTAACAGTAAAGAACACTGGATTCTTCGACAACTGTTTAGAGAGATGCTGCTGGCAACCAAAGTACAGTGATTTGGTTATTCAATTTTGTCCCTAGGGATACAGCTGAGGTGAGACTGCTGAAGTGACTCACTATTTTCCACCTGTACATTAGGAATCCTTGAGCAAAGTTTATGCAACAACAAGGAAGAAGACTATTAGAGCATCAGGGTGCCTAACAGCCAACAGGAACTAGGAAAGCTCATTCATGAAAATGCTCATCTAAGCCAAGCAACTGATCCCACCATTCTAGCTATCTTCTAGTATCAAAGGCAAGAGATGGCACCTCCAGGATATTTATATAGTTTTATGATTACAAGTGTTTGAAATACTCTGACACCTCCCTTCAAAACATAAATGATTTGCCAAGGGAGAATAACACTCTAAAATTAGTTGGGTCAGTAAAGTCCAAGGCAGGTGCATAAATCTGATTTCACCTGACGAAACTGAAGAGAATCTACTACAGAGCAAGTGAAACACCAACAGTGTCTAGTTTTATGCTTTAACTAATCTCGGCCTATAAAAGGTTAAAAAGTGAATCCTTACTATATATTCAAGAGCAGCAAATACAGGTAAAAGATTATCCATCCCATCCTTCCCCACCCCACCACCCCCACCCCAGAAGAGTACTACAGTTCATCTACTGAAGGTAGTGTCTGAATTGTAAGTAATGAATACCTAGAGCCTGGAACTGACTGTGGGTCAGCCTAGTCATTGACCACCAGCTCAGTAAATATTCTGGGTTGCAATACCATCCCCAGAGATACAGACAAACATAAATCAAACATGCAGCAACAATAAAGTGACTCAATTCTATCTAGTCAATAATACCCTTTTTTGTAGGGTATCTGCACTTACTGTAATCATAGTGATTGCAGTTTGGTCCAGTCAGCCAGAAATATGTTTGCGCTGCCCACCTAAAATGACACACTACTCCTGCATGAGGAGCAGCATCATATGAAGAATGATTCTCCAAAGACTGTTGATGACTGGATGCCTCATTTCAATCCCTCTTTCTTTACAGACAGAAGATTGAACTATATGTTTTGATGTTTCTCCCATGCATGTTTAAGCACTCAGTTCTGTCTTTTTGCCCTGGACTTGAAAGTTCCTATCTCTGTGGAGACACCGCAGACCTGTACAATCTGGATTTGCAAAATGAAACCTGGAGAGAAAGTTGTGCACTGTAAGCATCTAAGGAACAAGCTTACCTGTCAGAATTGTGTCTCTTGTAAGTTTTCTTTTGACTGCACTTGGTATAACTACAGACACTGTTTTTGAAAACTAAACAATTTAGACAAGTGAGTGTGTACACTTCTGTCAGACTTTAAGAAGATAAAGCTGGGCTGTAGATGAATGTCCAACACTTAGGCTTTCCTTCCTAACTCGCATATGAAAGGAAGTGTCACTCAACTACAAAACAGCCTTACAATCACACCACATGAGTTTTGGGTTTGTGGGTTTAGATGCAACTGTTTCAGTGTGCACATTACGCTGTGTTAGCACAGATATCTAAAAAAGTTCTTTACACATTTAAAAAATAAATACAGCCCTTATGATTTGGGCATAGCTGATGTAATAGATTGTACCCTTGAAATTCTTGCATCCTATCAGCTGAGCCTCACCAAATGCTTCCCCCCACATCACATGTTACCAAAATATTGTGCTCTGTGCCATTCTTTAAGCAGTACTAACACATTTGGGAATTTACTCACACTACAGCCTACTGCTGATAGCACAGAAGTTCCCAATACAACCAACATATTATAGCAGGTCAGAAACAGTGATAGAAGCATGAGTTTTTCTCCCTATCCTAAAATGAAGTAGGTACTTATAATGGCTACTGGGTTTTGCTAACTTATTTCACTAGAAAATGCTGGCAAAGCATCAGTGTGCATCCAAGCAAAAAGCTGGAAAACATAAAACTGATGTTTTCCTCTGTGCACCACTAGGCAGAGACCTCAGCAGCCTGCTTCTAAGCATAAAGAAAAATGCTGCATCTATGAAACAAAAGGAGGATTTTATTGTGGTTCCCCTGAACTGGCCTACATACAGAAAGATGGCATTATTTCTACAAATTTAACTCATGACTATACTAAAACAATCTTTTAAATGTCACGGCCTTCAGAAGTGAGAAGTGACATTTTCTTCCTTGAGAAAACTGGTATCAAGTAGGGCAATGAGTTCACAGCTTTGCCATCACTTCAGAACAATGTTCTGCCTAAGATGAAATTGGTTTTGCTACTTCAAACAAATACATTGAAACATGCTTATCAGTGGCTGCTATCTCCAACAATTCAGCTATTGTCTGTACAAATAATGCACCAGAATTGTTCTGGACAGCTCTGAGTTTGAGACATACTTCCTTACCAAGACCACTTTTTTCACTACACAAAGTGTTCATCAGTTATCCTATATATGATCATTGAATGCTTTGGGCTGGAAGTGACCTCAAGGATCATCTAGTTCTACCCACACATGGACTTTTTAAAATAAGGTACTTATGTAAAATAGAAATGATACTGAAGATGTGTGGTTGTTCTTTCAAGCAAAAGCAAACGACAATCACAGAAACACTGAAATAGCTGAATATCCATCCAGTTCAAATAATGCATCAAGCATAAGACATTCAAAATTAAGTTCTTAGTCTTTTTCTATTCATTACAGATACGCAAATCAAAATCACAGCACAGGTAATGGACCTAAATTCCAGGTTGGAGCTACCACAGAATTAAGCTAAAGGTTGGAGGCTGGAAAATAATTTTATTTGTTGATTAAAATAACAGAAATATTACTATTTCATGCTGATGTGACAAAAAAAGTATTAGACTCCTCATTTTTACCTAATATTCTTTTCTACCCACTTCTCTAACTGTTGGGGATATTTTCTTAACTCTCACATTAATTCCACATTGCAAGTAAAAATGTTATGAATGTTTAATATTTAGTTTTTAAATACTTCAGCTTTTAGAATAACTCATATGGGCAAAAATTATGTTCTGCTCCAAAGCCAATAAAATAATTCATAGTCAGAAGAACTTGTAACTAGGGAGAGGAAACAGAAATGTGCTCTCATTTCTGTGTTTTGCCAGAGTGTTCATTGATATGTAAGGAACAAAAATTACATTGAATTCAGTCTAATTCAGGCAAGGTAGATTGGATAAACTGTCATGCCAATAAATGCAATAACTTATGCAAATGGTGCATATAATCTGCAAAATTACTTGACAATCTTTGCAAATGGTAAGGGGGGATTTTATTGCAGCTATTTTTGGTCCACCGGTTTAGACATTTTTTAGGAAGTGAACTGCAGTTCAAGGAACCCCAATTTTGAAGTAATTTCTTTACATGCCTGGTCCTATGCTCTTTTTCTTTGACCTCTGATTCCTGGAATTTGCTGGCTGAGATGGAATATGTCTTAATATAAATTTTAAAAATGAAAACACAGAAGTGCTTCTGATCTCTCTCCCTTTTTTAATAGCCTTTCTTGATGATACATGAGCACTTTTGGTTTTTATTTGGAATCACCAAGAAGCAGTGAATCTGAGAAATATTTAATGGGCTTCAGTGCAATGCTTTGCCTTATTGATTAAAAGTGAGAAGTTTCAAATCAATACAAGGAAGTATGGACTAATTTAAAAGTCCTCAACACATACCGTAGTCCAATATTTCACCAGAAATACTCTTTATAGGATACACACTTCAGTTTACATTTTAGGTCTTACTAGAAGAGAGACTGTATTAGCAAAGCACAAATTGCACAGATATTTGGAAGACTTTTAGGTGCTTTTCAAGCATGATTTTGGTACTTGTCATTTGTTTCTATAAGATCTTTTTATATAGAGCAGTTTGGTCACAGCACAATATTATCACTTTCTATAAAAATTAGCAAAAAAAGTATCACAAAGAAACAACACCAGAAATTTGGTGATGTCATGAATTTTTTGGCAAGCACAGGAAGTGGGAAAGGAATTTTGCTGTAGTTCTAAAAGACTGTCTAAGTTTGAGGGAGCCTCAAGAAAAAGGTGTTGGATACCCATTGTATTTAATTCACGACTGAATTATAAGTTTCAATTGAAAAAGCATAAACAAAACCTCTTTCTTTCCCCTCTCAGTGATCAGCTCAAAACCAATGGGGAAGCGAACAGGGATTTGCTGCTGGCGCAAGCATGTCACCTGAGGTCTGTTTATAGAGGCAAGGAGCAGTTTTCCCTTCCAGTGATATTGCTATTAAAACTCCTGTTTCTCTCCAGTGCTGTACACTTTTGTATCCTGCTATGAAAATTCATCTACAAGCTGAAGCAGCAGCATAATTTTGTCTTTATCTGGGGGGAAAAAAAAACCAATCTACTCTGAAATCTGAGGCCGTGATAGCTGGCATTGTAGCCCAGGAACGGATAAGGAACTTTTCATAGTTCTGCACTCTGTGCTTCTACTCCCTCCCATCCCTGAAACCCCGAGTTGATTTAAAATCTGGCAGTACCAAGCAACCTAGTTGGGTTCTAATGTTTTGGTTTCACTGCAGAGGAGTCAGAAAGGATGTATCAGGGAGGGACACTGCAAATCCAGGCACAATGAACAAATTTAGACAACATGGCTGTTACATCTTCAAATAGCTGCCTGCCTAATCAAAACTAAACCAAGGAAAAAAGAAACAAAAAACCAAACAAAACCAAACACCTAAACCACCACTCTCGAGACAAAAAACCCTCAAGGAGTGATCACTACAGCCTGCCTGGCAGTACACACTCACAGATTCTTGCTCTAGGGACCTTCAAGAGTAGAATGTAGAAGAAAGAAGTAGAAAAAGAGTAGAAGGTACTTCTAGAGTTCCTTGAAGGCTAGAATGGTTTCACTTCACAGTGTTTTTATCTGTTAATAAGATAAACAAAACTTCCAGTATTTGTTAATGCAAACATACCAAATATTTAGTACAAGTGCTTTAAACAGATATAAAACTAAACATCTGGAACTTTCTACAGATGGAAGTCTGAATTAAATCAGAGTATATATAACCAAAGAGTTTTAAGCAACTAAATTCTGCAGACATTATGGAAGGTTTGCTTCTGTTCCTGCACACCTATAGATTAAATAGCTTACAGTCTGCCACTGTATCTAAGAAGCTTTGATAAATCTTTCTCTTAGAAAGAGCTCCAAGCAGGGAACCAAGGAAGAGGACTGCTAGCAATCCTCTAATAAATTATTACTTAAAAAAACCCCAAACAACACTTTCAAGGAAAAACAAGTGTATAGGAAGCAATATTTTTCCAATCCATGTCTTGTAAAAATGCTTGTATTCAAAGACGACTGTTAAAAGGATTGCCATGTTGAAAGAGGTATCAGAAGCTCCTGAGGAGAGAAACAAGCTAAAGCAAAAGTACTTACTTTCAGTTGTCTTCTGGACTCCAAATCCAGAGTGCAACTTTGCATTTTATCTCATACTGTTTTTTTGGTTTTTTCTTTATGTAGCCAGGATATCTCCATTTATCACACATAACAAGAGTTATGATACTGGACCAAGACTAATCTGGACCACCAATAGTAAATCCATCTTTCAAAGTAAAAAATGTAGCTATTCAGACTTCTGCAGTACAGTTAACATACTAATATTAACCTCAGCAACTTTCTAGGCATACACATAAGATAAAAACCTCCTAGTAAATGTTGTTTTAAGAGAGGAAACTTTGTTTTAGAATCTTTGTATAACCAGTATAAACAGGAGCAAGATCAATGATGAATATGCATTTTCTTTCTCCACCATTCTCCTTTTTGTTTCAATGATGTTGTGGTTCAGCCCCAGGCAGAGGCGAGGCACCACAAGCCACTTGCTCGCTCCTCTTTGTGCGGAGAGGAAACAGACCAAGCCCTATGAGTCGGGAGAAAGACAATTTACTGAGAAGTTCTTTGAGAGGGAAACAATAACAGACTCACCCGGTGATAACGCAGAGTACCAACAGACTAGAGAATAACACTGTACTACCGCAGAGAGCACTGAACGCAACCCCTGCCTCTGCCGCACCAGCCCCTTTTATAGGGGCTTGATTGACGTCAGGGAGTGTGGAAACAGTTCCAGCCAACTTAGCCCACCTGTGCTGGCTGCTTGGGAAAGTCTTCTCTGTCCTGGCCAGTACAAATGAGCACTGAATATATTTTTTGGAATACAACCTTGGTTTTGTTTCTGCAGTATAAGATAACACCAAGCAAGTGTACATATTTTTTCCTCTAATTCCACTAATTTTTCACTCTAAACATTTCTGTGAATAACTTGAAGATTACGGTAGTGCCTACTGTCCAGGGATATTTAAGAAATTCTCAGAAATGCTGTTCTTTTAGCAAAAAAAAACTCCAAAACCCAGCATATGTTATAAATGCACTATGAAATATTTATACACATTTCTTCATTAATTTTGTTCTACATTAACATCTGACTGGTAAGTTCTGAAAGAAAAATGAATATACAAGATAATACCAAATCTAAATTAAAGAAAAAACAATTTAATCAAACTATAGTCAAATTGCAGGAAGCACTATAAATCCACACTATAACATTGGCATCAAGTTTTTTCAGGACTCAAAAAAACCTTATCAAGTGCCAATTAGAAGCCAGAAAACAATCCCAGTAGACATCATTGGTATAGTAGCCCATCCACGTAAAATTAATGTTGCAGGCATGAAATGAAACAGATGTTACTGCAAGAGCAAAAGACTCAAACCACTTCTGTAATTACAGCAGAGCTGAACAATCGAAGCCGGATCCATGAACGTTTTTGCAATTAAGTGGGGTAGCTTCCCTCCACTTTGAGCTCCCAACATCACACACAGTTATGTCAGGTTTTTGGAAAGCCTCCAGTTTATTCACAAAAGCAGTTACCAATCTAAAATGTGCCATAAGTGTTAGTGCAAATAGTTTGGCCCAGGTTTGTACTAGATGTGCATTACTTTTTAACTGTTAAGAAATCAACCTGGAGAAAAAGAGTTTCAGGACTCAGCTATATGGCTCATGTAACCAAGACAGCATTAATAGCAAGGAAAAAGAAGTAAGCAAGAATCAAAAGTTTCACCCAACCAGCACTAAGTGGATTTTATTTAAATAACAATTTAGCAAATATTTATGACTTGCCTAGTAGTGGTTCTTGGAAAAGAGAATATGCCCCCCAAAAATTAAAAAAAAAAATTAAAAACCTTAAAATGTAAATTTATGGGCTTACAATAAATGATTTAAACAGCTCCATCCAAATTCAGAAATGCTCCAGTTCAGAAGGAACTGGGCAGTACTGTGAAGTTTATGCCTGCTCTAAATAAACTGAGTTGGGGGCCATGCTGTTATCCCTCAGTATAACCTGAAGCCAAAACCTCACTGGGAATTGTGCTAACAGCTCAACACTGTGGATGAGATTGGGACTGGGCCCCAAGCTCTGGCTCTCCTGTACCTTCCTGATATCCATTGCCTGACTGCTCTGTTGTAGCAAGTCACAGGCACAGAGGAAAGCCATGCATTTTTCACTAGAAAAAAATCACTGGAAAAAATGTTTTGACAAAGACCTCAGCCCTCTCCCCACCCTGTTCAATGTCAAAGAGCAAACCTTGTAATGTTAGTAATTTCTGCCTTGATGAAGTTGTAGGAAGTGGGTCTCTTAAAGTGCTACTGCAAACTTAGTTCCCCAGCCCTAGCCTCACAGATGATCATTCATGCATGACAAAATGCATCTTAGGGCCACGATCAGCAAATTAGAGAAGTTCAGAACATGCAGTCGAGAGGCATATTGCAAATAATAATGATCTTACTCTACAACTACAGAAAACCCACCACAAATAAATAAACAAGCAGGTTTCAACTGTAGTTACATAACTGTACACATCACAGCCTCATTTCCTGGGACAAGCTCTAGTCTCTTGCTGATCCTTATGGCCTTTCCCTGGACTCACTCTGGTTTGTCCACGTCTCTTGTGTACCAGCAGACACAGAATTTACCACAGCTCTCCAAGTATGGTACAACCAGTGATAAAGAGAGGGGACTAATCACCTCCCTTGGCATCCTCAGGATGCTGTGGTGCTATGCCATAAACATCATTCAGTATCAGGCAACTCTGCCAGATTAATTTTTGTTGCAGTATTTTTTCACCCTCTCCTTGCAAAAGTAATATTTCTATTTCTGCTTTTCTTCAAATAGAAATAAAGTATTTTAGGTCATAAAAAAAAAGAAATAGCTCAGACAAATCTCTTCTTCCATCTCCCACTTTCCTCCTGTAGTCACAAATATTCTTTTACAGCAACTGCTCTGAGATTCCTAGTCTGTAGCACTCTGCTGAACATACAGTTTTAAGCACTCAGCTTTTCACAGTTTCTCAGCACTGTGATTATAAAAAGAACGTTTAGATCTGTGAATCGTGGAAAGACATATCAGCCAAGATGCTTTATTCTTGGGAAGGTATCTCTAAAATTAAGACTTACCCAAATTGCAGGCTGGAGGTTCACTCATCTACTGCTCTAGACAATGCTAATGAAATGCTGATTAGACTTGCTAAGGATTTTATGAACTGTGGCATTTGAGACCTTAGAAGATACACTAGGTACAAACATAGTATACCCAGTTGTGCCGCTTGACTGAATAAAACTATTTGTGGCTAATTCCACAAGATGTTAAGAAATTAGGGGCTGTGGCCTAGACTGTGACTGCAAATCACAAAGGCAGTTATGAAGGTGCAGACAGATGTTCAGTCCCAAAGTAGCTGTGAGAGAGAAGAGGTTTCTTGTGTTCCTCCATATGGTCGTTACCTTCTCACATCAGATCCACTCAGATAATTTGTGATCTGCTCAGTACTAATTTATTATGTTCAAAACGAACATTTACTTCCTTTTAAATTGAAAAAAATTATCCCAATTGAAAATACTCCATCACAAAGAGCAAAACTAACAAACCCTTTCAGTTTAAACTTGTTACCCCACTTCATAGACTGAAGAATGTTTGTCACCATTTTCATATGCAGCTGATTCAGCAGTTTTGAGAGGTCAATAACCTTGACACCAGAGCTGAACCCAGCTTCAGCTATTCCAGCTAACAAGTACGTAATATCTGTATTCACAGAATCACAGAACCGTAGGGGTTGGAAGGGACCTCAAGAGATCAAGTCCAACCCCCCTACCAAAGCAGGTTCCCTAGATCCATCCCTATTCCTTTATGCCTCACACCCCTGCAAGACAGCTAGGCATGCAATCCATGTGTACAAACGCAGAAGCTGTAGGCCATTTGTTAAACCTTTCCTTCTTCCACTTAACAGAGAGATGGATCAGTTTCTAGGAGTTACTGACATCTAAGTGCTGCCCCAAGATGGTCAAAATTTCTTCTTTTCAAAGTGAGGAAGAGTTGCAAGCAAACAGAGGACAGAACTGCAGCATATGCAACTGAACAGCAAAAGATCTGGTGACTAATATCCCAAGCTGGTCTGAGCATCCCCAGCCCACATGAGTTAGAAACAGCTGTCTCCCAAGGGAGTTGCTAGATCTGCAAGATTTTTAAAACATCGGTTCTTCAGACCTTGCTTCAAACCAAGGTTCTCTCTGCACTGGAATCACAGCTGCACCAGAAGTCCATGCATACAGTCACTGAGTAGCTTTAAACTATTTATCTGAGGTTCTGGCAGCAGTAGAACCACTACAGAGTTTAGTACCACACAACTGAAGGGAATATACATGGTATCTTGAGAGTCTTGCATAGAGGACTGATCTTCACCAGCAGTGATATGCTAACGACAAATTGCTGTTGCAGTGTATACGTTCAACTCGCTCATGTAATCATGCAACCCCATCTTTCAGAGCAGACAAAACGGAGGAGCAGCTGGCAGAAACCTACTTCAAATATCAAGGCAAACTCATTTTATGAATATACTCTGATGTTAGGAACACAAGGCAAAATTACAGTCATGTGTGCTAAAACCTTATCCTTTGATAAACCCTTTGAAAATAATAATTACCACCTCAGATTTCTGGGAAAAATAACATTTCATTAAGTTTGTTGCGACACCAAGCTGTGTGGTGTGGTTGACACGGGGAAGGGAAGGGGAACTTAACAGGCTTGACAGATAGGTCCCTGTGAATCACATGAAGTTCAAGGCTGGTGCAAGGTCCCGTGCATGGGTCAGCACGATCCCAAGCACACCTACAAGCTGGGCAAAGAATGAATTGTGAGCAGCTCTGACGAGGACTTAGGGAGTGTTAGTTGATGAGAAGATCAACAGAACCCATCATGAGGCCCCATCTGGAGTACTGCATGAGATTTGGGGCCCACCAATTCAAGAGAGATGTGGAGCTGTTGGAGAGGGTTCAGAGGAGGCCACGAAAATGATCAGTAGACTGGAACACCTTCCTTACAAGGACAGGCTGAGGGAGCTGGGCTTGTCCAGGATGGAGAAGAGAAGGCTGTGTACTTCCAGTACTTAAAGGGAGTGTATAGACAGGAGAGGAATTGGATTTTTATGAGAATAGATAGTGGCTAGACAAGGGGGAATGGATTTAAGCTAGAGAAGGGAAAGTTTAGGTTGGCTCTCAGGAGTGAGTTCTTCAAAGAGAGTAGTAAGGTGCTGAAACAGGCTGCCAGAGAGGTGGTGGATGCCTCAAACCTGGAGGTGTTCAAGGCCAGGTTGGACCTGAACCCTTGACCCTGGGTAACCTTGTCTAGATGCAGGCCTGGAGGCTGGTGGCCCTGCCTGTGGCAGGAGGTTGGAACTCTTTGGGATCCTTTCCAACCCAGACCATCTGTGATTCTGTGACCTGGCCATGCATGCTTGCAGAGCGTGCTGGAGGTCCCCAGTAAAAGAAAGACACTGAGCTGTTGGAACAAGTCCAGAGGAGGGCCACAAAGATGATCAGAAGGCTGGAGCACCTCTCCAATGAAGACAGGCTGAGAGAGTTGTTCTTGGTCAGCCTGAAGAAGAGACGGCTTTGTGGAGACTTTGTTGAAGTCTTCCAGTTCTTAAAGGAGCCTACAGGAAAGATGGAGAGATACTTTTTATCAGAGAGTGTAATGATAGGACAAGGGTTAATGGGTTTAAACTAAAAGAAGATAGATTTAGATTAGACATTATGAAAAAATTCTTCACTGTGGGGGTGCTGAGTCACTGGCACAGGTTGCCCAGAACAGTTGTGGATTCCCCTTCCCTGGCAGTGTTCAAGGCTAGGTTGGATGGGACTTTGGGCAACCTGGTCTAGTGGAGGGTGTCCCTGCCCATGGCAGGTAAATTGAAACTAAATGATCTTTAAGGTCCCTTCCAACCAAAACCAGTCTGTGATTCTATAATATGGAACAAGATTAGAGTTTGAAAATTCAGAAGTGTTCAAATCATCACTTTTATATTACTCCTGTGCCATGAACTGCATGTTGCTTTTACCTTGCTTTGAGCTGGTATTCTTACCAGTTTGTAGTAACAGTCTTAAAAAATTGCTGAAGAAACCTCATGACTTAATTACTGTAAGGAAGGCCAAATTTCTTCAAAGCAGACACTATTTTGTTTTTTTCACAAGACTAGTTTTGTGAAAAAACAAAACTAGTTTTGTGAAAAACATACTGAAACACATTACTAGCTGACGTGTGATTTTTTATTTTATTTTACTTTAAGAATACAGCTTCTATAGAGGGAGATAGTTATGCCACAAAATTTAATGACTTTTTCTCTCCTGTTTTTCTCATATCTTTCTGCTTATCTTTTGAGGGACTTTCTTACATTTATACATAGCCATAATTCCCTTGCAGCAGAATTTAAAATATCTATTGTAGCTTCAAAATATTAGTTTGAAACTGAAAGGTATACTAGAGAAGCCAGGCATAAAAATGCTCAGCAATTTAGACACAATCATTCAGACAAGTTTTCTGTCACCATAGTAACCTTCTTTCCATGAATTTGCACAGAAAAAAACCTAACACGCTATAATGTCAAGAAAATCTGTCTTATTATGATTTATTCATGAATCCTTTATACCCAGTGATGAGCACTTACATATAAAATGCACTGCACTGATTTTATTTAGGTTAGTTTCTTGACTAAAGATCTCATAGCCTAATCCTAATACATTAAATATTTTTCAATACAATTTTTAGACCTCTTTTATAATACATAAAATAAATCATAATGTCACTTTCACCACAGTGCATAACTCTAGCCTTCTAACTACTTTCTCATAAAAAGCACACATTTTTCAGCTTAATTCTTCAGTACTATTAAATATTAATTAAGATTACTTCTTCCTCTTACATTATCAATCCTGCTATTTTTCATGAGCCTGATTCTTTAGGAACTAGTCACTTTCAGCAGGGGTTATAGAGTTAGATTTATTCTTGATTAGAAACATGATCAGATAAAGACTTCCCTGTATACTTTATATTATACACTGATTTATTAAATAGGTCTGTACCTTCCTGCAGCATGGGGCGTAACTTATAAAAAAGTACTTTTCCAAAAGAAAAAGAAAAAACAGCAACGTAGTCAATGTGGACAGGTGAGTTTTCAGATTAAATTGGACTTTTAAAAGAATACAGTATGTTCTCTTAAAAAGGTAATTCAAAGCGAACACTACAGGCTGGCAAAACAGCACTGTTTAAATAGTATAAAGATACCACAGCTTAATATAATGTCCAAAGTCTACAAGTAGGGTATATACTTCACGCCTAAAACTTTCTAATTAAGCCTGCAAGCAAAACATACACATCCAATCAAATCCAATCAAAGAAAGATGTACAGATTATCTCGTGCTCTCTATACACATACAGAACGTGCCACCAAATTAACCTTTTTTTTTGTCAGCAGGTAGTTATGAAACATTTCCTGATTTTAACAATTTTCAGTTAAATCAAAGAGATGTTGCCTACACAACTATAGCAGAGAGGTATTGGGAGTTTGACCTACAGCAAAAAGAGCAAATCCTACAATTTTCTGCAACTCCACAGGACTTGTGTGTCGCAAATCCCTGAGTTCTGGGAGACATGAGTGGGACTTATCCCAAGAGGTGCCTCCAGCATTTCATGAGGTACCCTCCCTGTTTCCCACCTGACTTCTATTCCGTTACCCACACCACAGCCCAGTTAGCTTGAAACTGCACTTTTCTTGTAATCCAGCAGGTTTCATTAATGGTGCAGCACATGTGCTCACCACCATTGTTATCTGAGGGAACTTCTCAGCGTAGCTGCATCAACATCTGAGTAATTGGGATTTAGATAAGAAAGCCCATGCTCTTGGCAAAGCTTGTGTGTTTTGATGAATGTGCAAAACCGAAAGTTATAGATAGGAGCTGGAGTATGAGAACCAAAAGAGTTATGTTGAGAATTTAATTGGCTTCTGAAAAACAGTTCTGCTTAATGAAAATAAGAACAGGTGTTTATGCAGCAAGCTTTCTCACAAGATGTACAGTAAAAGGGGAGCCTTGCTGAAATTAAAAAAACACCACAAGATGGATGCTGAACTGAAGTAAAGGTGCTTCTGGACTCATGCTCTTTTCAAATTGCCAATACCCCTTGCATCTCTGACAGTTATCTACTGTGGGAACGAAGACCTATTCCCCAGGATGACTAGTAAAAGCTGGTTTCTGTGCATTCCACCTGGGGCACAAGAGATCTCTGGGATGGCGCATTTCTCCACTGAGTGATCTCTTCAGCGAGCCAGCTGTACTCTGTCCATGTGTTAACGATTGCACAAAGTTGTGACCTTCAATATCAGAGGCAATAGCAGACACACAGCTACATAGCTGGTTTACAAACTGTACTGAAAAGTTATGCTGCCTTCTCTCCTGCCACTGCTGCCTGTGTTGCTGTCCAAGTTGCAGTGACTTACCATAACTACCCTCATTCCTTGGCTTCAGGGCATCATGGCCCACAGCAAGAGAATGAATCTTGCCATCATCCTGCATGAAACATTTCTCTCAGAACAAGATATGGTGAGAATGCATACCAAGGATGTTTCATTCCTCCTCCCTCATATAATAAATGCCTAGGTTGTAGCCATGGCTAAGCTAATTTATTCTTTCTCAAAAGGAGATATGGGTCCTATGGGGGTTAGCATCTACTTGTTGGTCAATTACCATAAGAGCATATGGTTGTCAGGGCCAGAATTTTACAGTCTAGAAGGTCATATTTGTGGTCCTCAGTGTCTGCCTTTCCATATTATCCTCTGAGTATTTTTGTTTATCAATAAATCAGTCACTTCTGTGGTGGTACATTACGAAACTATCTCTCTGCAGCCCTCTCCACCTCTGCATCTGTGGAGCTGGGCAAATTCTGAAAAGCCCAGCTCTAACATGACCCAGTGTATACTCTTAGTTCAGGCTGCTGAAAACACTGCTGGCTTGGGAAAGAGCTGCAAGAAGCTCTGAGGGAAGCTTAAAGAACTAGGTAGAGGCTGACTCATTAGTCACTCAAGGATTCAAGAGGGGAAAGACCAGCTTAGAAAAGGTGTAAAACCCTCTTAAAGAAAGTAAAACTAGGAGGCAAATTAACAGTTGGACAGGTCAACTGTCAGATCATTGCTGTTGACAAATCTGGTGCAAAACAATGGCTTAGTAACAGTAAGTGTCTATTCCTGGGACCAGTGGATACTGACCCTTCTCCAGCTGACCAAAGCTTGCCTGGCCAGCAAAGACTCTCTGGATGTCTTAGCAATGCTTAGGTTAGGCTACAGCGTACTAAGATAAGCCTAAGAGCTTATTAAATTCTATAGATTTTTCTAACTGTTCCGTGGTCAATAGGTAATTCTTTCATGTTTATAAACTGTATACATCTTGCTTGCAGAATATCTTTTCACATGGCTGAAGACACCTGAACACGGTGACCCAAAAGAAGAGCTGTAACAGGTCAATGGACAGTGTAGACAGCCAGCATCCTTTTGACTGAAAGCCAGAAACTGAAAGCAGGGTTGTCGATTTGTAATTTAGGGTAATTGGTGGTAATTTGTGGAGTCTTGCACAGACTGTTCTGAACAGAAGGTCACAAACTAACCCAGAAGTCATCACTAACATAAGAAAAAGGAAAAAATAAAACAAAGGGGAAAAAAAAATTAAAAAAGGCAATTACTGCTTTTCTTCCAGAGGAATGCCTGGAGGTGTGGGTCATTTAGAACTGACCCTGTATGGGTTTAGGAATATTTTCATGGCTAAGATGCAGTGAAAGAAAGGCATCTGCAATCTGTCAAGAGAGTACTAAACTCGAGGTGGTTATTTGAGCTTCTGTGCCATGAGCTTTGTGGAGGGTTGCAGCTAATTTGTCTGTTTTATTAAAGAGAGTAGAGAGAGAAGAAAGCAAGAGAAGAGCAAGAAAAGAAAATGGGTCTGAAAGCAGAGGTGGTATTCTGGAGAGAGGAAAAATGAGAACATAGTGTATAGCTAAGGGATAAAAAAAAAGTAAACATTATTCTGAGCTGGAAGAAAAGAAGAGGTGTAGAGCTGAAGAGCGTGCCTCTGGAGAAGAGTCTTGGTGACAAAAAGAGTTCAGGCAAAACATGATGAATAGCATAGAATATGTAGTACTTTAGAAATTTGAACCAAGGGGTTAGATCAGCAGTTGAAAGAGACCTGAGCACCTCCAACATGTCCTATCTGAAAGCTGGGCCATGCTGTGAATCAGGTCATTCAATATGCCAGAAAACAATTCAGTCCCTGAAAAAAACAGTTAGGAAAGCTCAAGAATGAGTGTGAAAGACTACAAAGTTATTGAAAGGGTATTTACACATTCATCAGATTGAGAAACAGCCTAGTGTTAGGCAATAAATGTTCACATTTGTAAAATGCACAGTGTCTGCTCAGAGTCTCTTTGCCTGTGGCCAAATACCAAAACGCAGAGCCCCACAGGAGAGGTGGTAGAATGTCTGGCCAGGAGTCTGACCACCCACAGGCTCCAGACAGGGTGCACGAGGCATGGAAAACTGGAGCACCTGCAGTAAGGTACAAGCAAACCAACCTGGCAATCAAAATGTAGCCTTAACGGTCCTGAGGTGAAGAACTATTAGCTAAAATCTTCAGAAGGAGTTTTAGTTCAACTCATCGGTCTTTTGTCTTCATGGGCCTGCAGCTCAAATGCAATTACTATTACTCATCTGTAGAGATCAGAGGATAACAAAAAAACAAAAACAAAAACAAAAAAAGCAGTATATAGGTAAAGATTTCCAAGTATTTAACAACATTCCCAACTGCTTTAATTTTTACTCTTTTCCTTTCACAAGTGTGTTTCCTATAAGGCTGTTTTTCCAAACAACCCATTTCATTCTATGTCTTTTTATATAAGATGTTTTAAATAAGACTGCTTTAGACAGCCACAGGAAACCATCACTCAGAGCTTTCAGATGAGGTTCACTGAAGGCACCAGACAATTTTCAGATCATTTTTCAGACCATATTCTGAAAAGTCTGAAAAAAAGCGTATTGTCTCTTGGCTAAAACAAAAGCACGTAAATCTGAAGTATGTTTTTTCCAAAATTTTAATCTAGAAAAAAAGTCCTTTAATAAAGAGAGCTTGGTTGTTTCTTTTAAGAGACCAATATAAAACATCGGGCTAATGAACAATACAAAACATCACAGGTTCTTTAAAACCACTAGATATTACTTATTACAAAGAAATATTTTTCATCAGGTCTACTCAGTGAATACAGTACAACCTAATTAAATATTGAATAAGAGATCATCAAAGTAGTTTTGGTACTGTTAGTTTGAGACAAATAAATTAGCGTTGTTGTGAAGTGCTCTTGTTTTATTCTGAGAAGAAAACTATTTTCATAATTATTTTTTCTGCAATGCCATTATGTTTATATTTCATGTCACGTTGCACACAAGTATTCTGGTGTGGCTTGACTTATATTATAAACAACAGCAAGAATATTGTTTCTACAATGTAACTACTAAGAACACAATACATCAGCATCACCATGCCCCGCTCTATGTCTATACCATTGGTAATATGGTTTTTAACAGGCATATATTTTCAAAACTTGTATTTATATTTTTTTACCTAAAATTTTTTCAGAAGTTATATTTTTTGATTGTTTAATGAGAAATGTAAAATACTTTTGTTTTCTTTCTGAACTGGGACAGACAGCAATGGCAGCTTCCTGAGAAGGTATCTACTCTGACCTTCGCTGAGCTCTGGGTGCAAATGCCACCAGTTACTTCAGGCTCTACTAGTAACCATCATAAACAAGATACTTGGAGCTTCTGAGTCAGGGTGTCAGACCATAAATACTTTGAATATCATCTTCTGTGCCAAAGGAGGCTAAAGGATCCATAAGCAGGTGGTACTTAAATGATTTGAAAGTAAAATTAGAATAATTCAGAACAAGATGTAGGAACCATGTGTAACATTCCAGACAGCTTCCTGTCACAGCAGTTAAGTGCTGTGCCTGGTGAGGGAAGGTTCCACTCTCTGGTTCTTCTGCAGTTTAGGAATTTTTATTACAATATCACAATTACTATCCATTTCGTTAACTCAGTTCTTCATCTCTTGAGCAATGCGTGGAAAATCACTCATAACATACATGTTGGAACAGACAAAGAAGGACAGCTTGACTTTGATCTACCTGAATAGCATTAGATTCTGTCTCCCCATATTTAAATATTATCACTGTCCTTTGATGAGTGGTTTGAACCAGAGGCTAAGAGTATGCTTGTCAAGCACAAAAATAATTAGAATGTGTTACCTTCTACAGCGATCCTTACTGTACTCCTGAAGACATCACCAGTGAAAAAATGACTAGTAATTTAGAGACTAGTTAGGAAACAAGAATTTGTTCTGTTCTGAAATAAAAATGAAACCCTTCAAAATTTGAAGTAGAATATATGCCACAATAGCCAACATATTTCTTTGATTCAAGTTCGCATTCCTGTGCTGCCTGAGACAGAGAGTCTTCTGTGATTCAGATTCAAGGAACTGCTGTTCTGAATAACTCATGTCCTTGCCCCATCCTAACTCACAAATCAAAACGCGTGATTATTCTTCAGCAGTTCCTCTTTATACTCCTAATATATTCTCTTCTGCTTTACTGTATCCCCATGACAGCTCTCATTTTCATTCCATATCAGAAAATTCTGTTTGTCCAACTAGCGTTAATCAGATTTTAACACCTAATACTTGTCAGAATCTCCCAAGTAATACATTGCAAATAATAAGATTAAAAAAATAGTCGAGCTAGTCATTACACCCCTATAGCAATGCTGAGAGTTTCACTAAGCACTTTTTATTAACATTTTTCTGCATTTACATAAAAATTAGGTTTTCACTTATGTTTCCTGATAAATGATAAATGAGGCCTTTGATGTACCACTATGTAAGTACCTAATGTTATCATTCCAAGAGCATCTGATTAGAACAATGGTAACAGAAATGCCTTTATATATAAGCCAGATGTTACCCTGCAGCAAGGCATCAAGATGCTATAAAACACATACATTTTAGTGTAAGGTTCTCTCACCTTTTCCTATAGCAATGACAGTCCTCAACCGATGATAAACAACTACAGGTGAAAGAAAGACGAAGAGACAGTTTATCTCATGACAGAACATGTATATTTACCCATATTATTAGCCACTCCCTTGGGAAAGCTTGAATGTTTGCTCCTTTAGAAGTACTCGACTTTCTAAAGTATGGACTCGAAACAAAGCAACACCAGTCACCTTGCAACCTTGGTTTTGTCTTTCACACAAAGAAGGACAAGTTGTCCTCTCTTACTTTCTGTTGTTTGTTTTGTTACCATTGTCTCTTTTGAAAGCAGAATGTAGTGCCAGTTATTTTAGAGCCAGAGGCTGGAGATTCATGTAAAACCTTACGCTGTATTCTTCACGCATCTAATTGACAGCTACAGCTAAGTCTGAGATGTTTCTTTCAAATACTTTAACCTAATCTTGTAAAGTTGCGTGAGGGATAATAGATGATGGTCCGAGTGGGACACGATAGAAAAGCACTAGCCAGATTACCTCTTGGCTAGGTGACAAGGGAGAAGGAACTTTAAACTCTTCCCATGAGAACTAATGCTCATGCGAGAGGGAAAACACAGCATTCCCATGAGAATTTAACCTTCACGTGTGGGGAAACGAAAACATCGTGGTTGTGTAACAGGGAGCTGCCGTTAGCAAAACAGTATCATGAGTCTGATGAGGCTCACTGTGCACGCTGGCCACACACACAGCTACCCGAGCTGGCACCTTTCCGCTAGGCCTGATGCAGGATATAAGGAGTCTGTCTCGGCTGTGGGGTGAGACATTGAGTGCACTTTGAAGATGCAGAGCCTGAAGGCACTGTGCCTACCTCCCTCTGCTGTTCTGATGTTGCCCCATATCATCTTGCTGCTCAGCAGTGCTGTGAAGACCCCAGGGTTGATAAGACTCTCTTAACATTATTATATGCTTGAAAATGGCTTAGCAAGGTTTGAAACAATAAAGATGTATAATAACTGCTCCTTTGGTGTGCACTCATGTTTGTGCATTGGAATCCTCAGAAAAGGACCCGGCTACTAAAGTCCTGAAAGCATATATTCCTCAACCAATTTTGACACTGAGATAATGTGAACATTTAGAGTAATGAAGGGCAGTCTTTGCATATAGGCTATCGAAATGTCAGGAATTTAGGGAAAATTCCCTGAGAATTCAGAAATAAAAGGTTAATTCTGGGTTGTCCTTTTCAATAATTAAATATATATGGACATGTGGTAAGAACTATCACTTACAGCTTTTGGAAACCCTAAATCATAGAATCATAGAATCATAGAATTTTAAGTCTGGAAATGACCCCTAAGATCATCTGGTCCAACCATTAGCCCACCGCCACCAAGTCTACCCTTAGACCATATCCTCAAGCACTGCATCTACCCGTCTTTTAAACACCTCAAGAGATGGAGACTCAACCACCTCCCTGGGTAGACTGTTCCAGTGCTTGATGACTCTCTCAGTAAAGAAGTTCTTTCTAATATCCAACCTAAATTTTCCCTGGCGCAGCTTGAGGCCATTACCTCGAGTTCTGTCGCCTGTTACTGGGGAGAAGAGACCAACCCCCACCTCACTGCAACCTCCTTTCAGGTAGTTGTAGAGAGCAATAAGGTCTCCCCTCAGTCTCCTCTTTTCCAAACTAAACAACCCCAGCTCCCTCAGCCGCTCCTCGTAGGGCCTGTTCTCCAGACCCTTCACCATCCTCGTTGCCCTTCTCTGGACACGCTCCAGAACCTCAACATCCTTCTTGAAGTGAGGGGCCCAAAACTGAACACAGTACTCGAGGTGAGGCCTCACCAGTGCAGAATACAGGGGGATTATCACCTCCCTGGTCCTGCTGGCCACACAGTTCCTGATACAAGCCAGGATGCCATTGGCCCTCTTGGCCACCTGGGCACACTGATGGCTCATGTTTAGGCGGCTGTCAACCAACACCCCCAGGTCCCTTTCCTCCAGGCTGCTCTCCAGCCACTCCTGCCCAAGCCTATAATGTTGCCTGGGGTTGTTGCGACCAAAGTGCAGGACCCGGCATTTGGCCTTGTTGAACGTCATATTGTTGGCCCCAGCCCAACAATCCAGCCTGTCCAGATCCCTCTGCAGGGCCTTCCTACCTTCCAGCAGATCGACACTCCCACCCAATTTGGTGTCATCTGCAAACTTACTGAGGGTGCATTCAATCCCCTCGTCCAGATCATCTATGAAGATGTTGAGCAAAACTGGTCCCAACACCAAGCCCTGGGGAACACCACTGGTGACCGGTCGCCAGCTGGATAAATGTGCACCTTGATCCACAGGACAACACACTGCACTTTTGTAGATCACAAAAACCCTCTAACTAGAACCTTAGCCTCAGGGCCTGCCTCATTCAGTATTTACATGATCTTTACCATAAAGCTGGTCAGAACCACCAGAATCTAACACCAAGAATCAACAACTAAGTTGAACTAGATCTTGAAGAGGAAAACACACTTCAGATAGTCACTTACAAATGTAATTGAATGCGTGTATTATATGTATGTATGTATGTGTACAGTGTGAATATAATTCATATTACATATGAGTATGAACCAGGAAAGGGAAAGTTCATAACCCAGGTGAAAGGTGAATCCAGACACAAGACATCTTCTTGTCTTCCATTGCACAGAACAATCAGTCCCTATAACATTTACACTTTTAGTCATTTCTGCGGCCTGAAGTGAATAGGGGCAATGCTCAGGCATAACATGGAGTTATGCTCTGGATAACAGTTAAAAAATTACAAAATACAGTTTTAAAATACTAAGCTTACCTACTCTGTAATAAATGAGTTAAACATACTAAACTTCTTTCACCTGAGAGAGGACCATACCGAAGGCTATGTGAAGAACATAATTATTGAATATTTCAAGAATAAAAAACAAAAAAAAATCCACAACCTAAAAAACCTGTTCTTATATAGGTTTTTTAGGTTTAGTGATAACTTCCCAAAAGGTGGTATTTATCCCTTGAGAGAGTTTTTTCAACCTTACAGCTCTGAGCCTAATCTCCTTGATAAGCATAATTCACAGATTTACAGATTCACAAAATGCTGAATAAAATTCCTGAGAGGCAATCTATAAAATGCTGTCTGAAATTCAGAGATGGAGTCATGCCAATTTTCTAGGTTTGGGGGGGAAAAAAAATAGTAATTTATCTTTTCAATAAAACATTGGATTTGTCTGCACATTTGCAGCTCCCACGTTGCTTCATTGCATTTACCTTTTGATTTTAACTACACTTTTCTTTGAAGTTATTTTTAAAGCCCCTACTCCACTAAACCAAGAGACTGTTATGTCAGCTACTAAAATTGCTAGTCACTAGAAAGTTTGCCCTATCATAGGAAAGTTCTTAAACACCTTCTAGTACATAGTCAATATTCCAGTCTCCTTCTTTGACATTGAGTACAAACCCTGTGTGACTACTGCAGTCCTCACACATAGAGTGGATCTGACATTTTTTTGCTTTGATACTGTGCAGGCATTGTCAAGAAGCTTTATAGTTTTTGTCTAGTGACAAATCACAAAAGCACAGTGAATTCCTTCAGAGTGGTGCCCCCCTGGAGGCAGTTCACAAAGCACTATATTGTTCAAGAAGGCTTTAACTTTGTTCTACTATGCAAAAAAACAGCTGGTTAGAGAACACGATAATACAACTAGAAATAATAGATATAAATCACATTTGTATAAGCAACATAAATGATAAATCTGATGATAACAATTATAAATCTGCCATACTTGCCTAATAAGAAATTTCCCATATGGAGAGGAAAGCACATGAGGAGCCCTCTAAAAGGGAATTAGTGCCTTTCTCCTAAGGATCTCTCATCAACATCAGTGTGCTGTTGTGGGTTGGGGCGGTGTTTCTGAAATTACTTCTCTGTAGAATGAGCTATTGAACAGGCTGAGATGCAAAACTTGAATGAATCCATGCCTTAGCTGAAAAGAAACCATGCAGCCTGTTAGGATGTGGCTCTATATTTGCTAATATATGCTGTCCCGCTGAGGAATATTGCTGTACTACCTAGCCTACACATACAGGTCAGGATCCAACCAGATCAAGGAAGATAAAGCATTTCACATGAAAGAAAGATAGAGATGCTGCAATATACATTAAATGCAGAATGACATTACAATTGAATCTTATTAACACATAGAAAGTGCTTTTAAAGTACCATTATGGTGATATATTAGTTGATAGCCCAGAGGCAGTCTTACAGTTAACAAGTTTTATCGTTAAGGTCAATGGCTCACATATATAGGAACAGCAAATTCACTCTAAAAGGATTAAAGCTGTCAATGCCTTCACAAGAGCAGAAATTTATAGAATTTTCTCCTGCATCCATGGAAAGAATTACTTCTCAACTGTCACTTTCAGAATATTCTAATATTTCTATGTGAAATTCCGTGTTATTTGTAGTTTGGTTTTAAGCTGCAGAAGTCTTGTAACATGGTAGACACTAGAATACTTTATTTTAATGCAAAAGTCATTGTTTTCATACTTTTATGACACAGCTTTTAGCATATTGTTGCCATCAGCATCCAGTTATTTGTAAAGCACAAGCACATAGGTGTGACCACCTGATTGTCCAAAGCTGCTGTGAAACACAGCCTAAACTGACAATGGGAGAGAGTGCACTTTCAGAAACTTTGCTGGTGATGCCAAATTGAGATGGAGCAGTCAATATGCTGGAGGGAAGGTCTGCTATTTGAGGGCACCCTGGCAGCCTAGAGAAGTGGGCTGATAGAAAGATCACAAAGCTCAATAAAGGCCAAGTATTGCATCTGGAATGGAATAACCTCATGCATCAATACAGGCTTTTGGAGCATCCTGGAGACCTGGAGGGCTTGGAAAACAGAAAGATGAATGAAAGCATATCAAGTCCAGAAACATGTGACATGCAAGGAAAGGCTGAGGGAGGGTTTGTTCATCCTTAAAAATAAGAAGGCTCATGGAAGATCATATCTCTGTCTACAGCTACATAATGGGAAGGTATAGAGAGAATGGAGCCAATTTCTTCTTTGAGGTGCATTATGGGAGGATGAAAGGCAATAGACATGAGATGCAAGACGGGAAATTCCAGTCCAATATATGGAAACATTTTTTTGTTTGTTGGGTTGTTAGTTTTTTTTACCATAAGCATTGTCAAAAAGAGCTGGACTAGATGACCTATGGAATCCTCAACGAATCTGTGACTAACAACCAGCAGTCCTTGCCCAAACACTTTTAAAGACATCATCACCACTCTACACAACATGTTGAGGCTTCAGGCGTGAAGTCTGGCCATGGGCTGACAGTGAAGTCTGCTACTCATATAGAGAGACCTCAGTAGAAACTTCTGCAGTCTAAGAACTGCAGCACTGGCCACTAAAATCAAAGCCAGCATAGACATGGCTACAATATGTATTAGACTTCTAAACTTTCAGAGAATTGAGTAACCTGGTTATTTTCTTTGAGACATGCCATAAGAATTGGAAATGAAGGAGAATTCTGTTACTACATTGAAGAGTGAAATGCATTAAGAACCTATTTCTAATTATTTCTGGTTTAACTTCAACTGTAATTTAATTTTAAATATCTTAAGCTTTTAGAATGTACAAATCTTTTAACTGTATAACACTATTGCATTTTAACAATATTCTACTTTCACTTTGATTACATGGAAAATTTTATTGAGAAAATTCTGTTTTAGGTGACTTTAATTGGGAAAAAACAGCATCCGTCTCTTTTGGGGAAGGGAAAAATACTAAAGTAGCTCATACAGTTTCTTGATCTCTTTCTTTAAAGCAATACATAGGCATAGAAAAGGGGAGAGAAAGAATACAGAAACATAGAAGATTGTAGAGCCTTATAGGGTGTTTCTACCAACACAGTCTCCAGTGCAGCCTCCTGCTGATCCACCAAGCAGAAAAAAGGCAGCCATTACATGACTTTTCTGGACTGAAAAATGTTGGGTTGGCTGTGATATCAAGGTTCTATATCTAACCTTCTACATTGGGTTAGTGCTCCACAAATGGAGAGAAGGAGCTTTTTCATATTCTGGGTCAGTTACAGCCAAAATCTCAAAGCAGATCT
The DNA here is from genome assembly GCA_013399135.1 of Heliornis fulica. Lineage (NCBI taxonomy): Eukaryota > Metazoa > Chordata > Aves > Gruiformes > Heliornithidae > Heliornis > Heliornis fulica. Next base: position 1,000,745 of record VXBZ01006567.1, read on the forward strand.
TTATCAAATCCTAAAACAAACCCTGGGTTATGTGTACATCTCCTCTACACTTCAGAGGCCGTCTTCATAAGATATTCTTATCTAACGCCTCACAATATTTGCTCCAAGAAAATGAATGCATTAACTGTAATAGATACAGAATATAGAAATGTGTCCTTGGCTTTCAAGGTCATTTCTGATGACTTCTATTAAAACAGTTCATATTCTATATAATATTTTCATTTCATTTTACTAACCAAGAAATTAAACTGCCTTCTTTAGCAATATCAGTATGATTTAAAGAAAGTTACTTAAATAAACTCAGATGGCTTTTATCAATTTGAAAATTTGTCTTTGCTGCTACATGTTTTATATTTTAAAAAGTCATTAAGAAACTGAAAACATACATTTCTGAACTTAATAAAACAATTGTGGGTTTTTAAAATAATACAAAAAAAATCCATACATCAGTAGTTTTATTCCTAAGAATGAAATACAGGCGTAGACCTCTCAGTTGGTGTAACACAAGATTAAAGAAGAGAGCAGCTCTGGTTTTAGGAGGGCAAAGAGCATTCCACTTCCAAACAGTTCTCTGTCTTTTGCTGTCAACAGCACTGATATACAGTGTCCTCTCAGAAATCTTTTAATAGCTATTCAGTTATTGAAGTATGACCTTTTTACATTTCAATAACCTGGAAATCGCATTTTTATCCTTAGATTATATACTATCAGATAACAGACAATATCCCCCTGCCAGGAACAATGTATAAATGAAAACTGACCCAAATATCTAATTTCAGATTGGGGTCATTATTCCTCCTTCTTTTAAACTAGCTAACAGATAGTAGCCAAAATCTATTTGATGAGGAAATGTTGATAAATCTCCACTGCATTATCAGAATTAAATTGTCAGGCTTGCTAAGGATATTTTGTTTTATATATTGTTTTTTTCACCCCAGTCTATGTCAAGGGTTTTTTTAAATGAATCAGAGTATCCAGTAAGAACTGCTGTAAGCAAAAGAAATGTAGAGCAGAGTCATACTCCATGATTTACACACCTTACTATATTCAGCACAAATATGGTAAAGGTCCCAGAACACTCTATGAGTTTCTCAAGGCTGAGTAAGAGCTAGCCATAATGAGGTGAGTCAACAAAAGTTCTTCTTATATGTTTTTTTAAGAATTCTTGTAAGTCAGGTGATGAGAACCATCATGTAGATGTGACATGTAGAGAAACTTCAATAAATATAATTTTTAATTGTAATCAGTGTGCCCAATCTTAATGCTGACCACTACAATTCCATATTCTGCTTTCATTCCTGCTTTGGGGATTTTTTTATCTTTATTGTTTAATTATACAGCATATTTTCACAGAAAACCTTGGAGGTGATATTTCTCTAGCAGAACTAATATTTGGACCTGAATCTCCAGGGATGACATTTTTACTATCTTCTGTCCATGACTAAAATGTCATCATTTCTGAATTTGATAGTATATGGTAATAGAAACTTCAGAATTCTGATTCTTTTCAGACATCAATATTAGAGTTTTAGAAGTGCATAGTATTTAACCAGATGTTCTATTGAAATGAATTGAGGTTTTTCTTCCTTTGAGCACAATGCGCAGTCCACATTTGTTGAATAATTGCCGGTCTGAGCCATTTAGATTATTGTATACTCAAAAGCAATCCAAAATGGTAATGGTAAGTGAATTTGAACCCATAAATCTTCTGAAAGGCAAGTTAAATTTATAAACTGAAGATTTATTCTGCTAATGCTTTCAAGCCTATCTGTCTTTACACACACAGGAAAAACAATGACCAAGGGTGTTTGTAGGATTGTATTAACTTCAGGATTTGGGGTTTTATTGTGGGGTTTTGTTTGTTTGTTTTCTAAAGCCAGCAGTCAGAAATAACTTTTGGTTCATTGTGATTCCATGAAAAATAGAATATATCTATTCTGTGGAATTGTCTTATTGTATCAGACTGCTACAAATATTTTTAAATTGGCAGAACTCAAAAAAGTATGTAGAAGAGAATGAAAAAAGTAAATTCTGAGAGACTCATATCTTGTTGAACGACACAATATAAAATTCCCCACACAGATAACAAATTGTGCTGTTTATCCATTAAATCCAAACATCATTAGCTGATGTGATTAACCTGTTTTTTATACATTAGTTATTTTAAACATCTTTGTCTCTCTTGAATTTTGCTTTTTGGTTTGGTTTCTTTTTGTGGGGAAGTGTTTGTTTTATTTTTAAATATAACATGTTTCATAGTAAAAAAGGATAAAAATTTAAATCTTTCCAAAATTAGGGGGGGAAAAAGGTGGAAAACACCACATTTTTACATCTTCTTTTTACTTCTTTTTATTAAGAAGTGATAGGCAGAAGTTTTTTTTTATTTTTTCTATCCAACAATCAGTGCTCAAATGTACTCATGGCTAATCCAAAACCCTTTTTGGAAGGGCTATTGGCCTAACCTGGTTACTCTTAAAGGGCTTAACCCACAGCTTATTTTTACCCTTCACACTCAGTAATCATATTACAATACTTTTTGATGAGTAATCATGCTGAAACTGAGAAATGCAGACTTGGTAAAGGAAATGCTTTATGCAACTATGATCTATTTCCTGTAAGCGTAAACTGAAATTTCCCCCAAGAAACTAGAAGTTTTAGTGATTATATCTATTATCTATAAAAAGTGTAAAAATGTATCATTATCAATTTGGAAAATGAAGAGGAAAAGTTTCAATAAGTAGGAGCCTTGAATCAAATTAATCAAAATCCTTCTGAGGAAGCCTGGGCTTTCAGATAACAATACTGTTAAAATAGAATTGATTTCAAGACATCACCTGAGAAAAATTATGCTGTCATTTTCAAAGATTTTTCAGCACAGTTGCATATCCAATAACTTAATAGTAGAATCCATATCTATATCTAAAACACATTAATCTACTTTGTTCTAATAACTGAACTTCCAAAAATGAATCACACTGCCTGTTTTCTCAATGAGGTTTCTTAGGAAAACAGATATGAAAAGAACTTTTTCCCTTAGGCTGTGAAAAACAGATTTTCTAGGCTCGGAAACAACATCCCATGCAGTGTGGCATTCAAATAAACACTAACATACAACATTTTAAAAATTCTATTTTTGCTATAATTGAGGTACTTTACAGTGCAATAAAAGACAATCTGGCCTACTGCCAGATATTAACCAGACACATAGCAATACTTCCTCAACATCCCTTTGTGATAATAATTTCCTTTTGTTTTGTGCAGCTTAGGGATTTAAAAGCTACATCACATCATTTATTTGGATGGCAATGGGAAAAAAGCTCTTTTAAAGCATCCTAAGGAGGAACAGAATAGTTTTAGTATTTGCAGTCTCTGTAAAACCCATTCACCTACTGCCTTCTGGCTTTAAGTAAATAATGTGATTGGACTATAATGATGACAGTGAGTATGTTAGCAACTCTGAAATTGTGAGTTTTTGAACATCCCTGTAAGAATCTAAAACCATGTAAGATCATCTCTCTTTTTTTGCTGTGTTTGATTGTTTTACACATTGTTATAAATCCACCCCCAATGCATGCCCAAGGTGTGATAATTCCAACCTTCTGAGAAAGAGTACACTGGGATGGCTATCAATTACTCACATAAAGAGAGCAAAGAAATAAGTGCTCCATATTTCTTCAGGCCAACAACTTCAAAAAACCTGCCTCTATTCTATGAACATAACAGTCTGTTTTTCTGTGCCCACTCAATTTCTGTAAAGTAAATTTTAACACTGAAGTTTTACTAAATTCTACTATAAGCAAACACATAGATATATGTCTTTGCAGCAAGTATTGTATTCTTGGATGTTGTAATACTGTTCTCTCCTCACAAGTATTGCAACCCTTAAAGAGTTTAAAATACAAGAAAATACAACTCTGGCATTGCTGTGTAAGTCCTGCCAAAGTCTAGCTGAAACTTTGAACTGATTTTGTAAAGAAACTGAAGGCCAAAATATCAGTGGAGTTTCTGTTTTATCTTTCAAGAAATAACTTTGAGAGTTTTCAGAAAAATCAAATACTTCCCTCATAATTTGGCAGATCTGTGTGAGGCATTACAAATAGGAAACTGAAGAAAATTAAAGACTGGTTCACGGAAAGAAATCTGCATCAGGTTTGTTGCTGCAGAAGTAGAAATAAGACCCTGTAGCTGTATGCAATGCACACAGTTCAGGAAATAAATTTTAGAAGCAGCAACTCAAAAAAAACAAACCTGCAGGAGAATTTGGAGTTACAGTTATGTTCTAAAAGCAACCTACAGAAGCAGTCACTCAGTCTTTCAAAATAGTTATTAATACAAAACTGAATATCAAATTGTCTCATTCAGTGAGATAATTTTGACTAGCTAAAATAAGTATCTACAGCATTGCCACTGTGTCTCAGAAACTGTGAGATGTACACAGTGCAAACGCCCCACAAATACTAAGCCCAGCCTGCACTTCATTCACCCTGTTAACAAGCTCTTCACTGGGATCTGCTTTCTTGTACCTTTTCTCCCTGTTTGCTTCTTATTCTTGAACTGGATACCACTGAGGAGAGTCTGACCCTGCTTTGCTTTCTCCCATAAGGTATTTATATAAATGTGTACGATCTCTTCAGAGCCTTTTCTTCTCAAGACTAAACAATCCCAGCTCTCTCCTCATATGACAGCCTCCTCTCAAATGTTGGATGCGCCAGTCCCTTAGTCATCTGTTCAGAAATCATCAAAACATAGAAATAGCTGGCATTAAGTTTCTGAATTGAGAGTAACAGAGAAATGAAAGCAGGGATTCCTATTCTACCACCTATATTGCCTAGCATAACACCTTTGTTTTGTTCCTTGGCATCAGATTTGAAGATATCAAACACAGAGAGCAACCACAGGATTAGTTGTTTTTGAGTAGCCCTAATATGAATGATAAATTTAGCAACTTCACAGCTACTAGCATTCCTATCTTGAACTAAAATATGTCTTAGAGGAATTCACTGATGGCAAATTGAGCTGGAAATCAACAATCCAAGAGTGAACATGGCAGTCAGCCAGATATGAGAAGCACAATGAGTGAAGAGTTGTGAAGGGATGATCTGTGTCATAACTTTCTCAATAGATGGGAGAGAGCTAGACCACATTTGTCAAACCTCAAGAGAGACATTGCAATACTCAGAACATAAACATTTTGGACAAGGTTTTTATGATGTTGAAATAAAAAGTTAAAATACCTCTGGATTTCAGAGATAAAAGGCTTAGATGTTTGATGGACAAAGGGACCAAGAAAGAAGTCAGTCTCAGACAATGGATCTACATGACAAGTAGACTTATTATTATAGAGAGTGAAAAAGCAGGAAGAGAGGATTTGAGAAAGACATTCAATAGCTCTGGTTTAGATATTCTGTGTTTACAGCTAGACATCTGCAGCAGACCTCCATCAGACCCTCACCCGTTTTTTATTCAATTCAGGTTACAGTCAATTAGTCTGGAGTGGAGTGGTAGCTCTGCGAAAGTCATCAATGCAGGGGCTGGCACTAAAACTTCCAAAGCATTTCACAGGTAATGGAAGCTGTACGTTACAATCCTTCAGTAACCATAATTTTGGTAGGAGTTTTATCCATATAAAGACTTCAGGGTTGATATCTTTGTTTCATATGAGTCTCCATAAAGATACTTCATTTCCTATCCAGGATTACCCTGCAATTTTTTTTAATGAAATTTATACCTCTGCAAAACATACATTAAATGTGACTTTTGCTTTGATAGCACTCAGCAGACACTTTGCAAGGTATAAATTACCAAAACAGGTAGAAGGTGCCATGATGTCAGAACAGTAGCTTTCTACATCCAATTTGCAGAGGTATAAATTACAAGTATCAACTATTTCTGAACTGAACCAAGCACTGGTATTTAGGGACTAACAAGGACTTCCCTGTTCACCTTTACTGCTATAATAGGCTATAAAAGGCAAAGCAGTTTCCAAGAACCTTTCTTATTCTTAGATAAGTACCTTGAACTACATTTACTTGTGAATAGGAAGGGTCAAATACAACTAAAGGGGAAAAGTAAAAAAAGAAAAGAAACTGCCTAAGGAGTAAGTATTTTAAAAGGACAAACTTTTCTTCCACTAAACCAGCTAATACGTGTATGGTGTGGGTGGCATAAGCAGAGAACGGAAATGTGAGATTTTGCATTACTGAGTGGATATATTTGCAAATATCATAGAGAGAGGTAGTAAAGCCTTGAGAAAGTATAGACCATTACCTCTGTAGCATCAAAACTTCACATATTATGTTCTGCTCAGTCAAAGATTTCCTCACGTACATGAAATACTGAAGTCTCTAGCATGGGTGAGTAGCTAAATAAAGTAAGAAATCGAAAAACCTATTTAAAAAGAAAATGAGTATTCAAGGAACAAACTGGGATGGCTCATGAGCCCAGTATGTATCTTCTCTGGCTGTACATTACAACCTGCACTGACACTCTGCACAAGCCAATCCAGGAGGATCCTTCATTCATGTTCAAGTGTTGCTAAGCAACATCCCTACCCAGCAGCAGCAATGCAATATGAAACACTGACTGGCTTTATCATCATCCATTATTTAAACTGTAAATGATTTTCTTAAAAAAAAAAAAGCAGAATATTTCATTATGATTAAATATTTTTGTAGGCTTTTTGGGTTGTTCATTTGCTTTAGAAAGAAAGTTTCCAGTTTAATTTGGGTGCTCTGCCAGACTGCCTGACAGACAGTCTCCCTTTGCTTTTAAAATCGTCTTCTGTTGATCTCTTAATCATAAAGACTTTTGGTATTTTCCATTAGAGTTATATCTTTTACAATTAATTTTCTATTCCATTAAACAGTTCCTCCTTACCTGTTTCACAGGAGCAATGTTGAATAGCAAGGAAATATTTTCAAATGAACCAACCTGTTTTACTAACACAACACTTTGTGTAGATAAATTGATGTAATACAAAACTTGTGACAACTATAAAACACATCAGCACAGAAAGAATCTGTTAGTCCCAGCTAAACAAATCACCCTGCCAAGCTTTGTAATCTATTACATGCTTATTATATTCACAAGTGTGAAAGTATGTTTTGCTGAAGTACATAACTTATAAACAAATTAAAATTCCTAAAATAATTTGCATAAGGAAAAGCAGACCTGTAGCCTGGGGGCTTTTTACTAGATTGGTGCAGAAGGAGAACAGAAGAAGCTGGACTTCAGTGTCTCTGTTCCAGAAAGTGCTGCATGGAAATAGGTACACACACCTTGTGTAACACGTCCTGTGAATCTGGACCATTCTATACAGTGCAGCCTTATTTTACCTGGCAAGCTGACAAGCAATATATTCAGAACAGACCTTTAGTGTTTTCTAAACACAAGCAACTTACTGTGAGGACAAATCATCATCTGTCAATGCATCTCTTAAGTTCATTATGTTCCAGATGTACAGCACATACTATATACACATTTGATCTGCAGGTGAGTAGCAGCTGACAGATGTATTCCTGGCATCAGGAACACCGAGCAGAACTATTGCCCTTGCTCTGATCACAAGGTTCATGTCCACTTACTGTGCCTGTGCTGCAGTTTTTGTGCAATAGACTTGCCTGTATTTTTTGCTGGAGACCATTTGGCTAAGTACTGCTGCAAATTATAAAAAGTGATCAGAAAACATATATGTATGTGTGTACGCACATATATATATATGGATCATTAATAGTCTCTCAGCCTTTTTCCTGAGATCACATTTTGTATTTAAATAAACATTTTTTATTTTTTTGCTTTTGGACACTCACAGCCACCTATCCATAAAGATAACTGCATATGCTGAAACCAGAGTTACTGTACGTTTGATCTGAGGGAATTATATTACTAATTCTTGTAATATAATTCCATATCATGAGTCACACCATCCTACAAGGCTCCTACTGGGGGCAAACCCCATCAAACCTGCTCTTCCTTTAAAACACTTGTATGAGATTGCTTCAAGTATGCTATTTGCAATGCCAAAATATCTGCTCAGGGAGAACTATTCCTTTTTCTATGCATTTTAGATAAGAATGTTTTCTACACATTTCTTTCATATTTGCTGAAGAGAAATGAGAGACTGTACTTCTGGCATTAAAAGACTTTCTCTGTCCAATGATACAGCCAAACACTGTCAATTTTGCCACTGTAGACAGAAATTGGGTAACAGCCTGACAGTAAAATACTGCTTTAAAGGAGGTGATAGTGATATTTAAGTTTGGAAGTATGGCAAATTAAATTAATATAGGTCAAGTCCTTTAAAACCATGACACAATATACTTGTACTTAAGACCATTTCCAGCTTGAATAAGATCCGAAAATACAGGAGACCATAACTAAGCCACCCATGGCAGAAGTAGAAAATGATAAATCAGGGTACAGCAAGCATTGTTCAAGCTGTGCAAGCATTTTGTATGTTTAAAGTCTGATATATAAAAAAAAAAAAAATAGTGCTGAAAAAAACCCAAACATAAACTCAGCCAACTTAGGAAATGCAGAGAAAAATACATTACTTCTATGGATCTAGAATACACATTGCTGGGGAACTGCCCAGCTCTGCAAACAGACCCACACAGGAATTCCCAGATTTCCCTGATATTGGGACATGCCTGGAAGACATCTGCAGTTTCTACAGGTGTCAGAAACAAATATGGCAACAAAAACACTAATTCAAGTTTTGTGAGGGACTCATTTAGGGATTCTTGGAGAGGATTTACCAACACATGTCCTATGTGTTGGTACACACAACTATGAGTGTCCCCAGTTGTTTATATTAAAGCAGTCATGCTTCAGGGAGGTGCCACAGCCCATGCCAGCATGGGCACATCTTCAGAGTTGGTAGGATTTGTTCTTGAGCATAGCTTGATGTGGAGACACTGTTATCTTATGATTCCCAAGGTCGCTCTGAAGACAGCCAGATTCAGTGGTGTTTTGTAGAGGCACACAGAGCACAGCACAACAAAGTAGGGTACAAGAAAGCTCCACAAATCCCCTAGGATACCAGCTATAAACCTAGCCATGAGCCACACTTCCACCTGCTATCCATAAACCTCCTGTTGCCGTATCCACACAACCAATAAAAATGTCCTTGAGCACAAGTTAAACTTCCAGAACTATCTGCCATTTCCTCGCAGCATAGGTCTTCACATGTCAGTGTACCACACCGAGTGGTGGGACCTTCTTCTCATGTCAAGTGGTAGAACCCCATTTCCAGATTGAAGCTGCTCCCCTCAGGATGAACCATAACTTCATCTGCATGACTTCATGTCATGCAGAAAAATGTCCTGTGCTTCTGGCAGAACTGACTGGAATAGCCAAACCTCGCTGCCTGCTGAGCAGCCAGGAAGCAGCTTTTGGTCAAGACACATGGTGGGGGAAGTGAAATGTTTGCTCAGTCTCTAGCCCACTCTCATTCCAGTTGTGAAGGAAAGGTTCCTCTTCTTGGGAAAGGGTTTTCTTTGAGGTGAGAAGCACACTATTTTCGGGTTTGCAGCCTCATAGCCTAACTTAAGTAGTATCAGTCAATGGCAGAAAACTTAGCAGCAAACTGAAAACGTTGATTCTTACTGTTAGTAGCCAAGATGCATGCATAATATAGTATTGTTAATTGCAGTTACCCAATTATTTAAATAGGGTTCTTCAGATATTTAAAATTCACGGCAGGACAGAACAATACACTGAATTCTTCATCAAGACTCTCTCTAAAGAAGAACATGTTTAAGTAGTACTGCAGATTCTTCTTGGCAATACATCAAAACAATTGAGAACTTTATTAGATCCATTCTGATCTAAGAATATAACATACCATTTATAATGCATATAAAATGCTTAAGACATTTTTATTGAAGAATCTTTTGTAAGAGTGATATATAGCCCAAGAGAACTATGATGGGAAAAGATCAAAGGAAAAAAGTTATTTTTCACCTTTTTTGTCCTGTTAAGTGCTGCGGGTGGTCAGCTTAATTATTTTGTCCTCTGTAACTAGTCAGTCATTTCCCATTCTTGTTTCAAAAATTGTAGCACGAAAAGAAGAGGGGAAGAAATGAAGGAAATTAAGTAGGACAAACCCAAAATCTGGCAGAACTCTCAAAGAAAGTAATGAACTCATCAAATCATCAAAATCATCACTGATTTTTGTTTTTGTTGGCAAAGTCCCCATAAGTGTCAAAAAAATATAAACAAGGATACACTATTTTTTTCCTTATTTTGACACATTGCAATAACACAATCATATACAAATTTAGGGGCAGAAACTAATTGTTATTTCAAACCCTGTACTGATGGGGACTGGGCCAATGCAGCAATGATAATCAAATTCAAGAATAAATTATATTCCACAATTTGTGTTTTGTCAAATTCTACCTGATTTAAACATTCCTTTTAAATTCTTGTCTTATTTTTGGAACAAAACAGGGGGAAATGATGAAAGATTAGCTGTTATCATAGCCCTCTTAAACATTAGGCTCTATTTCATGAGAAGATTATTATCTCATTAGTGTATGCAAATAAGAGCTAGGTCCCCGGTTGAGGAACTCACTATATCTGGGGAGACTTTCTAATCAATACAGGAAAAGGTAAGATGTTGCAAATAGAATTTACAGGAGGGAATTACCTCATTCCCACTGAAAAATCATTGATATTTGAGCTCTTCAAGTTGCTTTCAGACACATTTTCAAGAACTTCATTCCCTCTAGAGCTCAGATGAGACCAAGCTTTGGATGCTTCACAGATGTTCATTCTTTAAATTATTGAACACCTCTGTTACATACTCAGAAGTTCCTATTAAGATGATGTAAACAAATTCCATCTTTTTAATATTATTCATGTGTTTGATGGAAATTTTATGTTGGCTATGCATTTATTTGTACGGTTATTACATGCTTATTATTAGAGTGCTGTGCACAAAGATGTCATTGCACTATAGTCATGCAGAACCTTATTCCTTTAAAGGAACAAGATGATTTGCAGTGAAGACACTGCTACAAAAATAATGCACGCCTAATGATCATAGCAAGAGCTATCAATAAGTAAAGCATCAAGTATGACAGGTGATTTCTTAATAGGAAGTAGCCATCTGGAGTATAAGCCAAGAATAATCAAATGGACAAAGGTTTAGTGTAATCCCTAGTTTTGAAAAGAAAAGAATAGAAAAGAAACTGTAGCACTGTAACCCAAAAACAAATAAGTGGAAGGGAAAATAGGCAATGAACTTTAAAAAAAGGGCAACTAATATACTTTACTAGGAAGAACATTTTCCACAAAAATCTACCATGTTCAGGATACATTAGAACAAGGAACCTGTTCTTTGGACCTTCATACTTCAAACCAAGGAATACAGCACATTTCATTCAGTCAGTGAGCTAGTTTTGGCTGGGAGAGAATGAATTCTCTTCACAGCAACTGGTATGGGGCTGTGATTTTAATTTGTGCTGAAAACTGTGTTGATGAGATAGAGATCTTTTCATTAATGTTGGTCAGTGCTTACACAGAGCCAAGGCCTTTTCTTCTCCCACCAGTTAGTAGGCTAGGGGTGCACAAGGTGTTGTGAGAGGACACAGCTGAGCCCAATTGACCAAAGAGATATTCCATGCCATGCTCAGCATATAAAGCGAGGTAAGAATGAGGAAGGGACAACGTTGATATTTGTGGCTCTTGTCTTCCCAAGTAACCGTTATGTGTGATGGAGTCCGGCTGTCCTGGGGATGGCTGAGCACCTGCTTGCTATTGGAAGTGGTAAATCCCTTGGTTTGCTTTGCCTAGGCACGCACGGCTTTTGCTTTCCCTATTTACCTGTCTATCTCAACCCATGAGTTTTCTCACTTTTACTCTTCCAAGTCTCTCCCAAGTCCAAGTCTTTTCCACTGTGGGAAGTGAGTAAGCAGCTGTGTGGTGCTTAGCTGCCAGCTGGGGTTAAACCATAACAATCAGCTTTCAAAACCCATGAATTTTCTGTTCGCTATGGAAAAGCAGCTGTAACCATGCCACTTTATGTGAGTTTAAGGTTTTTTTCCTAAATACTGCCAGTTATCAGAGTTCTGCTGCTGAGGTGCATTTAAATACATAAAATAATTATAATTCCATGTATCTTTATGATAACCTCTTCATCCCTCTAGATAATATTTTAGCCCTGTTGCTGAACAACCGGGAGATTTAGATTTATCTGCTAGATGTGAAATAGACAGTATTTGTAATGCTCATTGTTTTTTTTTCCTGCTCAAACTGAATAATGCCAGCCCCCAGGACACAGCTACCCAACAGCATTTTAGCATGACTGAACACTTGTTAAACTGCAAGGGTAGCAGTTAATATAATTGCGGTTCTTGCTGAAGTACTTTCTACTGAGATTTGGGAGCATGCTTGCTTTCTAGAACATAGGCCACCTCTGGCTAGAGCAGCTTTACGCAATGGTCCTTAAACTAACAGTTTCTTTACTTTATGGCAGCTGAGGACTTAATCTTCAAAGACTTTAGAAAGTATACTTCCAAATGGCTAGCATTTTCCAAGCATTTCTCATGATAATACATTATTTTTCCCTCTGACATTCTGTTATTTTCCTTAGCCAAGATGCCTTTCACAACTGAAAGTAGTTAAAGGAAAGGACTGTCACCGATGACTCAGAATAGCACAGAAAATTGAGCCAGAAATGTCACATGGAGGCGGTACTGGAAGACAGGTTACTATCAAAGCTACAGGCAACTCCTTTCTGCTTACTTGAACTACCTTTACCTTTATATTAGGCATGTATTACTTAGCACAACGGTACATCAGCCAGCATATCATCTTTAACCTAACAATTTTTTTCTCTTAAAGAAGGAAATTGAGTAATGTCAGTAAACACAACAGGAACAAGAACTTTTTGTAGCAAATCATATATGTTCAATATCTCTGTTTTCTGGGCTAGCTCATGCACTCCAACTGATAAATGCTTACCTGAATAAAAGGCAAAGAACCAAAAACTGAATGGTGGTAATATCACTACAGTTGGGACACAGTTACCAGTCTCTCATCATCTTTTTCTACAGGTAATTAGACACTGGGTACAGAACTACAGCTACACGAATAAATGATCCTTCTTCCTTCAGCCAAAGAAATCTTAGCATCATAGACCATCTCCAAGCAAGCATGCAACACTGAAAGTTCAGCTGTCAAATTCATTGCTCTTGGAAGATGGATGTTTTCAGAGTTTATTAGCTTTATATCTCAGGAATTTCAGCCCAATTTCTGAAAAATGATTATTTTTATTAGTGAGAGTCAAATGACTAGCACAAGCAAGTTCAACAGCATTTAAGTTAGTTTGGATATACATGTAACAGTGAAACAATGTTGATAGTAAATCTGCAAAAATAGACCTAATCAACCAAGCATTTCCAGAAACCTGTCTGCTTCATTTCCAATATGAAGTACTTAGTGCACTTTTGTGATGCCATGGAAAGGAGAGATTGTACATTATTTAGTTTGGTTTGCTTGTTTTAAAAATGAAGAGGCCTGGTGCAATCATATGCTTGGCATATACGTACATTAAAAATGGCCCATACATGCAACAAGAGCATAAAAGCTGATTGTTCAAGTGTTAAGAGTATCAGTTTGTGTTGTAGTTTAACCCCAGCTGGTAACTCAGTACCACGCAGCTGCTTACTCACAACTCCCGCCCCCCCTCCCGAAGGAATGGGGAGAATGGGAAAAAAGCATTCATGGATTGAGATAACAAAGGAAGTTACTACTGCTAATAATAATAGTAATAATAACAAGTGATGCACAAATGCACTGGCTCACCATGTGCTAAAAGGAAAAAAAGCAGTATGATGCCCCATCTGCTTCCTAGCAGCAATCCCATGCCCCTACAAGCTGCCACAGTTCTATGTGGAGCATGTTATGTGTCAGGGAATGTCCCTCTGGCCAGTCTTGGCCAGCTGTCCTGGCTGTGCCCTCTGAGTTTCCTGAGTACCTGGCATAGCATGAGCAGCTGAAAAGTCCTTGACTTTGTGTAGACACCACTACCACCTAGAAACAAGTAAAAACATCAGTGTGTTTCTGAATTATTCTTATATTAAATCTGAAGAACAGCACTATGATGGCTACTAGAAAGAAAATTAACTCTATCCCAGGAGACTCTGAAGGTCCTGAGCAGGCAAAAAATATGTACTTGAGAAGCTTAAAAGTGTTGGCGCAAGTCTAGAGCATAATAGAGGAAAGAAAAGAAAGCAAATGCACAGGGGAGCGTTGAGAAGTGGAAGAAACTCCTAATTCTTCCTCCATCATGTTTATAGTTTTTCCTCTTCTGTTGCTTTTTTCTGCTTGCTTTACTTTTTCTATCCCTTCTCTTCCCTTTCTTACTCATTAGAGACTTCTACTCTGTTTGCAAACTTACTGTGTTTTGTTTCAGGCAACCATGTAATGTCCATCTGCGTGAAAAAGAGAAAATGGAAGAGTGAACATAAACCTGCTTCACCTTCAATAGCAGTACACCTTTGCTGTGAGTGGTCTGGAGAGCCTTAATGAAGCTTTGCAAGTGTTCCTTGAGTATAGCAGCACAGCACCACAACCACTACCCAAGGCAGCAATTTTGTTTTGACCATAAAACCAGTCAAGGGAGCAAAACAAGACTGTAGAACTAGAGTGACCAATCCCACACATCAGTGAGAGCAGTCATATCGAATAGCACATGCAGTCAATAAACATTATTCACACAGATTGAAATTTGTTCTTGTGATACATCCAATCAATAATGAATAGCAAACAAATTAATGAGATCCAAGGTCTATTTACAAAGCATAAACAAAATGAAAAGACTGAAACTGATCATATTAATTATTTTCAGCCAGAAGATTCACTACATTTAGCACTGAATGGTTTGAAGAGCTCACTACAAATGCACAAATACCTGTTTTGACTCAAAGCCTGAAGGAATAGAACAAAACTGCATCTTAACCAAGTGTCCTAAGCACTGAGTCACCAAATATTCAGGGTTGCACGTATCCAGTTAGCTTTTGTTTGTATGGGAGAAATGTCAAAGGTTTCAGCTGAAAGAAACACATAAAACAGAAGCCTGTTTCAAATCCATTTTTTAAAATTACTTTCAAATTTCTTTGTACAGTGCTTTAAGATCTGTGGATGAGACATGCCAAGTAAGTGCAAGGTATGAGTATTGGTGCCTCCTGAGGAAAACAGTCTCTTATTAGGATTTTTTTATGTTGAGTGGAATGACAGGCCTTCTATTCTAGCTACAAATTCTGGTTATATCAACAAAAGGGTGTTAAATGAAAAAAAAATGTTAATATATTTTAAATAATAGCACATTTTATAAATAATACAGTATTCCTTGTCTGAATCTGATTTTCCTGTTTCAAATTAATTTATAGCAGGAACTTATTGGGAAAAGTCTCTGTGATCATGAGATTCCCAAGTACAAGTCCAATACTGACAGTGTATGTATAAATGAAAGAAAACAGCATTAAGTTCACTGAAATATGATATGGTTTGAGTTAACTCTGGAAGACTAAATAAAGCACCCTACCCTGTAGAGAACTGGGATTTCTGATCTACAGTTACACCATTAAATAATATCTTGAGGTAGCACTATTTGTTCCCAGCTGCATATATATATAATATAGAATGCTTATCTGCACTCTTCCTCATGATTTTTCCATGCTAGCTCAGGTGATATAGACATAGCAAAAAACGTGTTGAATTATTGGGCTCTGCTAGAAGTGCTTTGTGCTGGTTAAGGTCCAGAGTTGCTGCTTATATGCCAGAGACAAGCCATCCTCGCCTGTCCTATAATATGGAGAGTCACTTCTCCCACCACCCTAAATTGCACTCTCAGTTCATTGCAGAAAAATCAATAATAAAAATGCTTGATTTTTCTTAGAGGAAAGTTAAGGAAAAATAAAACACAAAAATAAGCCCTTTGAACTACAGATGTGCTATGCCATTCAGTTTGGTACATCAGGGGTAGCTCAGTTAGGACAGATGGACCTGATAAGCCTTCAAGAGCCTAAAGATGGTGTTACCATTCCTTTCCAATGCATCTATAATACTCCTAGATTTAGATCAGCTCTCTCCAATGAGTACTTAATGGGGTAGGTAAATGCTGGAAAAACCTACCTAGAGAGGAGGAATCTTGAGATATGTCCATGTTACCCCATGACCTCATGAAACTTGTTATAATGTATCCAGAATTATCTAAATTGTGGTCTGAGCTAACTGGCTCATTGGCAGTGTCATGTTTAATTGTACTACTGCAGTTGGAGGCTGGGAATTCTGCTGACTGCAAATTATGAGAGAGATGCCAAGTGAAATTGCTAATCTACATAAACAATGTGAAAGCTACATTATTTTTCTTACCAAAAAAAAAAAAAAATCATAACAGGAAGGTATGATCAATAAGCTATAGCTCCAGAAGTCTTCCTTGCTGCTCTCTTGGTAGGTTTTCACACTCAAAATTGTATTTGTACCAACAACTACACTAAGGCTTATACTTTATAATTTTTCCTTGTCATCTTAACATAAACCTATCAAAAGTATTTCAGAGTAGCATCTGTCAGTGCAAGTAATAGTTTTAGCTTTAGGTGCACTATGAATCAAAAGCATAGACAAAAGAAAAAAGACAGAGCAAATACCAAAGGCAGAGTGATAAATCTGTCAGTTTCTACCTAAGATAGCTATTAATTTGACTTCAAGCAATTTGATGAATCAAATAGAACCATCAATCATCACAATGTTGGGAAAGTCAGAATTTTCAGACGTGTCAGCTTTGTGGAAAAGTATTGTCTGTTTTTCATGTATGCATTCCCTCACTCAGACAAAGCAAACCACTAAGTGAAACTCAACTCAAACAAAGTCAAGGCTAATGCAAAAATACTGTATTTCCAGTGAGCTTTGAATCTCACATACAGTTCAACTCAAATTCACCTATCTCAAATCACTTTCTATAGCCTGATCCCTATGTTTATGCATCAAAAACACAGTGTATGACTGTAAGCTGGGAAACGTTGTCTGAGCTGGAAACCGATGTCATCCAAACTCTGGCTGCATAAGTTCACAAAAAGATTAAATTGGTGTACTGTGTAATCATAAATCGCTAGTGATGACTATGTGGTACGAATTACATGTTATCTAGTTTATATACAAAGATCTAATCACTAGATTAGATATGACACATAATCTAAACATGAACATCCCTGAAAATCTGTCCTTTTCAAAGAGTCTTAAGATAATATCTAAATTATTAAGATGCTTAAAATCATCAATCGTCCTTGAATCAAACAAGGTTGCAGGGAAAGGCTAAATTGAGAAACTGATGTTTGAAATATTTTTTTCACTGATACTGTTTTATGTTTGATACAATAACCATATATTTTCAAGTAGCATTAGCATGCTAACAAATCCTGTCCATCACTGTTTGTGAATCGTTAATACATTCTTAATATCTGATAAACCAGAACCTTAGGGTCCAAAGTTCTATTAACATGCTAATGCATCTCATTCCTGCTTGCTTTAGAATTAGAGAGAGTAGGTTGTTAGCCAATACAAGGCCATTTTTCACTTTGTCAAAGCCATAAACAATGAGAAAGAGATAGAGATTCTGTCTGCCAATCGACATTTCTTATCAACTAACAGCTAAATATAAGAACAAAAAATAATTCTATAAATCAGTACAGGGGAAGTCGAGCTACTGTAGCACCTAACTAACAGTTTTAGAAGCCTCATGAATTATTTGTATTTAGCATGTACATACAGAAATTTGGTGGCTGGGTCTATATTCCACGGCTGCAAAATCTCAATTATACTGAGTGCCTTATAACTTCAGTATGATGAATTTAGAAAGGACTATTGACATAACTTGGTTCCAAATTCAGGACTTCCCTTGGCAAATGTTATTCCACCCACAGCATTTGTTTTGAACATAATAACATAACTCTTCTTCAATTTTCCAGAATATATAAAAGAGTTTTCCTTCCCACTCATGTGATACTGAGTTACTCCCTGAAATGAGAGAAGTTATACCAGTTTAAAAGCAAGATGTGTTAGATTTAAAATCAGACCACCGATGAAGGAGGCACTTGCACAGATCCCGTATGTTTACGCATTTTACAGGAGAAAAAGAGCATCAACAGCTTGATCCATACACATAAATGAAAAGTCAAAGGAAGAGTGAATTAAAAAAGTCTGTACTGACTTACAGATTTGGTTTAACATCTTTGTGAAGGCAAATAGGGCAGCAGCAGCACTCTGCACCAGCTGCCATCTTAATTAGGGGTCATGATACACTGTGAGTGGTCTAGATGAGCACTGAAAACCTGTCTGATTTTGGCAACACATACAGCAAAGAGGTCAACGCTTCTGGGCTAGTGTGGCCCATTTTCTTCCTGATGAGAGAAATTGTCCTTTGGTGTATATCCCGTAAGCAAAGAGAAAGACCTGATAGGCAGCAAGGATTAGAGGAGGATCAGTCCCTGATGCTGGATATGCACAAAGTATCAGACCTTTTACCCAACCTCACTTATCCTCTGAATTCATTCGAAGAGCCAGCTGCAATGCCATTTTGGAGCACATTAAGGAGTGCATGATGAAAATGTTTTGTACATTAAAGAAAGATTATAACATTTCCTTCTCATGCAACTGTTCCGGTCTTTAACAGAAAACCACTTGGGAACTTTTGGATGGGTTGAGGTATGAATTAGCACACAGAAAAAATGTAGAAAGATACTTTTGGCCAAATCTACCCAGATGCAAAATTTCTTTTCATTTCTGTTCATGACCCTCTTGTGAACAGCTTCTCACGATCAATTGAATACAGCAGTATTATGAGCACTTTTCCTATTCAGATTTTCTTGGCTTAAATACTAAATCCAGAAATATCTGCTAAACATACATTTTTCAGAATGTTTACTTTTCACAGAACTGGTCAGTTACCTGAGTCATCCCATAAAAAGAAAATGCACACATTATGTGCCAAAGTTCCCTTACACCATTAAAGAAATGACCAACCATTTAAAAATGCACTGTCTGGATAAAATTAACAAACCAGTGAGATTTGTAATAGGCTGGTGGATAATTCATAAACAGAAAAGGTGACATTGAAATCAATTATTCATTGGAAATTATTTGCTTAACTCCACTGCAGTCAAATTTCTGCTCAGCTCTAGAATGAAACTATTATGCATTCATTCTTGTTTGCATCCCAATTAGTTTTTGAACCTTACTTAGCAATGCAATATGCCACTACATCATCTCACTTCGTGTCCCTTAACAGAGGTCTGAAAAACAATCTGACATCTTGAGATCATGACAGCTGCTGCAACAATGTGATCTCAGTGTATTGATAGTATATCGAGACAGTGAGGTAAAAAAGAGAACTGGCAGTGTATGGGATATAGGGTGAAGAAATATCTGTACCCTTTTAAACATGATAATGTAAGAAGACAGGTTCTAACATTTACAGTCCACTCACTCAGCCTCATAAGTTCTAAAATGACTAGACAGGGCAGTACATATTCCCAGGTTTGCATTTGCCCCTGTCACAGATAGGTAACTAGCACAGACTCAAGCACACCCGAGATGTGTCATTGCACTGACAAGATTCAATTAAAGTAGAAGTGCAGGTGAAAATTTTCAAGTTATGATTTCATTACAAACCCCCAAACCTTATCTACAAAAAAAATTATATCTTGCATATCCAAGTGACAGACACAAAATGAGAGACTCGAGAGCAACAAATACTATGACCAAAATATGACAGAATTTATATCTACTCTATAAAGCAGCACATATCCCTAGCCATCTGTCATACATTGCAAACTGCACACCTGACCTTCCATACACAGGGCTTTCTACAGTTGCTATTTCTCACTGTCTTATTACGAGTTTCAGAGACTTGGCATTTGTCCTGAGAGTCTGAAACCCTAGAGTTTGGTGAGATTGTGGGAGGCTCAAGTGAAAGAAATATATCTTTTGTGGATGAAGAGCAAACTTGAAAATAAGCATTTTTAAAAGTTCAAACAAGAGAATGTAAATATTAAAAAAGTTGGGTCTTTTTTAAATATCACATCAACACATACTGAACCACACGATTGACCCACAACAGTGCAAATATGGAAATGTCAAGAGTTTCTAAAGTGTAGCTCTGGCACATTGAGACGATGGTGGTGCCCTGTCTCCCCTCACTGTCACTCCATTCTCTTCCACCCATGTAACAGATCCATTCTTTCTGAAAGTTTTGACACAGGCGAGTTAGGCATGTATGTTGTGTTCCACCATGTTCGTAAGTGAAATTAGAGCTAATTTGTCAATGGATGATAGGGAAAATACGAAGCACATGCAAGACCTATTCCTGGGAAATGTCTTACTGAGCCCATGGAGCCTTAAGGTTTAATGCTCTGTTGAAGTCTGCAGTCTTTCACTAATAATTAAATTGCAAAATCTTTCATGAAGAACGTGCAGAACAAGCCAATGAAGATTTAAACCCACATTAGCTTAATTAGATTTTTTCTCAAAATAGTAATTTAAAAGAAATTAAGATATTTTGTTCATTAATTCATTATGCAATTAATTTATTTTCATATTTTGCACACATCCTCAGGAAAGATTAACAAGAACATGCCATACATACACTAGGGTGGAGAGAGAACTCTTCCATTCCAGTTTCATATACTGAAATATTAACACAAACAAAGCAGGAGTGGTTGCAAGACATTTTCAGTAAGTTATTAAAATGTTGTCTGAGTGACTAGAAAGTAATTTCACAATCCATCCAGAGGATAAGTCATTCAAAGTCTGGAGAAGTGGACTGAGTCTTTCCCACATCAACACAGTTACTTAAATTTTAACTTGAATTTTTGTAATAAAGTTGTGTTAAATTTTGCATTATCACATTGTTTCTAGTAAAAGATGAAAATCTCTACCTTTTCAGACTCTTTCTTCTCAAAACACATTCAATTACTGCTACGGTGCTTTCTCTTTAATTCTTTCAGTATTCTCTTGCAGTACTGATGATATTATCATAAGTTATTACCATATTGTAAACTTAAATATTCACTAACTTTGCTTGCTTTCTGTAATGATGGTAAGGGAGTTGTTTCCAGCGGGACACATACAGCAGGTTTTATTTTTTTTTTTGTCAATTCACTGGTTTCAGACCCAGTCTCTGAAAGGAAGCCATCCAGAGGGATCTGGACAGACTAGAAAGGTGGGCCTGGAGGAACGTCGTGAGGTTGAACACTATAAAGTGCAAGGTCTTGCACTTGTGCTGGAGGAACCCCAGACAGACATACAGACTGGGAGAAGAGCTCCTGGAGAGTAGCCCTGCTGAGAAGGACCTGGGGATCCTGGTGGATGAGAAACTGAACATGAGCCAGCAGTGTGCTCTTGCAGCTGGGAAGGCCAGTGGTATCCTGGGCTCCATCAGAAGAGGGGTGGCCACCAGGGACAGGAAGGTGATTGTCCCTCTCTACGCTGCCCTCGTGAGGCCTCATCTTGAGTACTGCATCCAGATCTGGGACCCCAAATTCAAGAGAGATGTGTTGCTGTTGGAGAGGGTTCAGAGGAGGCCACGAAGATGATAAGGATGTCTGGAACACTTCCCCTGTGATGCCAGGCTGAGGGTACTGGACTTGTCCAGCCTGGAGAAGAGAAGGCTGCAGGGGCACCTCATTGCAGCCTTCCAGTACTTAAAGGGAGCATACAGAGAGGAGGGGAATTGGATTTTTGCAGGGGTTGATAGTGGTAGGACAAGGGGGAATGGATTTAAACTAGAGGAGGGGAGGTTTAGATTTGACATCAGGAAGAAGTTCTNAGTTCTTCAGGGAGGTAGTGGTGAGTTGGGGGAACAGGCTGCCCAGAGAGGTGGTGGATGCCCCAACCCTGGGGATGTTCAAGGCCAGGTTGGATGTGGCCCTGGGTAACCTTGTTTAGATCCAGGTCTGGAGGTTGGTGGCCCTGCCTGCGGCAGGGGTGTTGGAACTCAATGACTGTTAGGATCCTTTCCAACCCAGAACATTCTGTGATTCTGAAAAATAAACTCATAAAAGCAGGACCAGAGAAATCAGACCAGAAATTAAATGCCTGTTCATCTCCCAATTAGGAACTGAAATAATAGGAAATAGTGGTGGGGTTATATCTTGTATTCAAAGGATACAGGCCAGGCAAGCTTTGTAGGTAAAGGTAGTATCTTCTAATTGGTCAATGGAACTTCTTAGTTGATAGGATGATCCTATCAACTGTTAGGAATTACAGGAAGAGGTGAACTGAACTATAAAATGGTAAGCAGTTGGTTTGTTTTTTTTCCTAATGATTACAGAATTTGACAGATGCATAGTTTATATATTGTAAAATACTCTAACTGTATATTCATGATGAGACTTTCATCAGATTCCCAGATGCCTCTAAGCTTATGATATGAAATGCTAATCTATGTTTGAAGAATAATTTGTTTGAAGGAAAGAATCTAATTTAAGCACCAGTGATCATAATTCAGGCTAAAATATTTCCATTTATAGTAAAAGAAGACTCAGCTTCCTCTTTTTGAGTGTTAGACTTACAGTAAACTACTGTCTTCCAAGGTATACTGAAAAGCTGATTTGTTCTCTCTGATAAATTACATGTCCCTTCTGAAGTTCAATTCTTTAGGCCCAGGCTCTGATAAAGAAATACTATGCACAGTTTCACTTTCATCTGCTAAAGGCTTTCATCTTCCCTTCTGTTCTAACTGTCCCTGGCTAGGGTGGAATTCATTCCTATTTCAAGTAATGCATTTGCAGTCAGAAGGTTAAACAATCTTCACGCTGAGGTACATGTTGCATCCCCTTTGAAAATAATTGTTCTCAGCCATCATGTGCAGAGGAGAAGCTTGGTAAAATCTTTTTTTTTTTTTTCCTTCTTTTCCTCTTTCATGAAAAACATTTATGCTGTGCTAGGAGAAGATATTTCAAGTCTTTGTCATCTCTTGACACTTGCTGTGACAGATGACAAGGTTCTGAATTAATTTTGGCATCAGTTGGATTAAGTGACCATTAACTGGGTAGATATAATTGAATTTTTCACATAAATGTGCACTATGCAACTTCTAAATGAACTGAAAAATAGCAGAAAGGAAACTGGAGACAAGAATCTTAGGTTTTGGTTCCAGCACTGTGAACAAAACCATAAGCATGAGATGATATACAGCCCACTGGCATGAAAGGATACAGGGCATATTATTTCTATAACTGCCAAAAAAAAAGGGGGCATTTATAGTTATAAATGTCTCTGAACCAGCTCATAACTTTACATCAGAAAGGGCAAGTATTTCAGTGTGTCCAAAATTAAACCTGTCATGGACTTCAGTGTCCATTAATAAACAACTAGGGTGTTAATAAACATTAACATTAATAAACAACTAAATAACACCTTTTATTCTTAGGTTCTCAGATTCCTATGAAAAATCTAAAAAGAAATAGCAAGTCATAATGTGTACCAGTGCAAAATCATTTTCTTGTCAAAGTTGATTTTCTACCATTTTAAGATATATTGTTGGTATGAAGAAAGAACAGGGAGAAATTTGGAGTTTTCTAAATGGAAACATGGTGCCACAGAACACAAGAACAGCTACCAGCAAATACCATTTTGCTCATTCTCATGTCTACCACTGTAAAATGTATTTGTTCTTCAGACTATCTCCTCAAGAAAAAAATAGTCCACAATCTTTGTCCTTACTTGGATAAATAACACGTAGTTACTGATTTGATGGGACTTCATAGTTGAAGCTCATTCAGTATATCTTTAAGTCTAATGAGGGTTTCCACTGACAGTAGTAGACATTGGATTGGTATGATCATAGAGAAGAGAGAAAACGTGTTTTATACTAATTAATGTAATACCTTAATTTTCAGATATCCAGAACCTGGAATGTTTGAAAGTTCTGTGCAATGCTCTTCAGTTAGAGGGATTGAGTGTGGCTTACCTGGGCAGAGAAGTGGCCTTCAGAACTGAAAACGGAGGGTTAAGAAAAGCTAAAATCATCCTGATTGACAAAAATATGCAGGTCCTTAAAAGTAGTCAACTACTGAAGAGAATCTACTGCTGCAGACAAGTGCATGCTCATTGACTCTCACAGTGAGAGTCCCTGTGAGTATTTGAAACATGGTATGTTTCAAAAAAAGTTACTTTTTATATGTAATTCTTACAGTACCAATAAAATTGTCTTCCTCTAAAAACTAATGCAAACTATGAGAGCACTCCTTATAATACTCTATGTCTTAAGTTTTTTTCTGCTGAAATGCCTCCTTTTTTCTGAGAATATACATTAAGCAACCATAATGCCTTTTCAGCTTAATCAACCACAGTAACCAAAGCAGTAACCACACTGCTCAGCGTAGTCCATTCATATATATTGTCTGATATTTGTTTCTAAAAAGGGTATTTATTTTTAATGGTTTTTTTTTTAGTTATTTCTTTTTAGTTTTTCATACTGTATTTTTTCCTCTATACAAAAAAATGAGCCAGTACTGGCAGGTAAACAGGCATGATAGTCTATGAAGGGACTGCCAAGCTGCCAAATAAATAAATTATTATGAAGCAACAAAATGTTTTAAAATATAATTGTTTGTATTATATACCTTACTTCAATGATCTGAAAGGAAGGAAAGAATAGGAAACTACTTAGGCAATTTCCTGCTCTTTAGCTTTTAATCCAATGCATGTTTCTTCCTGTAAAAGGGCAACTGTCCATGGCTATAGTGTAGATACAACATACACTGATTTTAAGGGGCCCTTTGACATGGTTTTGCATGATGTAAGGCAGCAGGGTATAAATTGGATTACTATAAGACTCATGCAAAGCAATAGCCCTTACCAGGGTACTTTCAAAATAGAAACATTTAAGGGCTGTTGTCTTCTGGGTTTGGAGAAAGTATCTTGTTAGTAACCAGTTGGATGAAACAAAATAGATGTTTGGAAGATAAAAGCAGAGGTTGTATTCACACAAAAGAGTCCAAGGCTGCAGTGAAGGTCAATGATGAAAAAAACCAACCTGAAGAACCACAGAGAAAAGCAACATGCAATTTGGTAAAGACAAGTCAAAGATGGGCAGTTCTGTAGAACATCTGGGTTATGATTTCATTTTGGGATGCAGGAACAAGTGTTCTGTCAGTATGTTATGAAAAATTATCTTTCCAGCCTTCAGGCTCCAGCAAGAGAATTCTGTTTAATTGTTACCACTGCCCCGGAGAAAGATGTAAACAGCTAGAGTCCAGAGATAATGATCAAAGATAATTATCACAAGACTGGGAGACTTGGACTGTTAGGAAAGAAATTACAGGATAACTGTTTTTTTAGCTTGGAAAAGGAAAAAATAAAGGGCAATGTAATACATCCAGGTATGTAAAAGATACATGCAGAAAAAAACCTTGCCAAATTAAGGGAGTGAAAACTTCTATTTATCTGCTCTAGTTTAACAATAAAGAGCAAATTTTGCAGCAAATTAAATTATTAGGAAAAATGTTCCTTGTGTTAAGGATAGCAATATGCTAGAATAGATGGCTTGGGGAAACTGTGCAATCTCTATAGTTGAAGACTTTTTAAAGAATAAAAACCTATTCCTGTACTATGCAGGGCCCGTTGGTTATACGGACCGTCTGTAGTTAAGTGTTGGTACACAGCTGAACAAAGAGAAGCCTCATTTGCAGACCAAGTTGCAGCTGTTCCTTCAATAAAGATAACACTGACAGATGACAAGGGTAAAAAACTGGGTGACTGGGGAGCGTGTATGACCTGAATAGTAGACTCTCCTCACAGTTTAGTTTAATGGCAAGTGATTTCACACCTCCAAGTGATGTGAAATCACCCGTGTCTCTCCAGTAGTCCATAAATTAAACTAATTATTTGGCCCTACAAATGTTTTTGTATTAGAACAAGAAAGGGCCATTTTGGGAAAATGCTTTAGTTTTGCATGGTAAGGTTTTGGAAGCAAGGGACTACAGGGGTGGCTTCTGTGAGAAGCTGACAGATGTTTCCCTGATGTCCAATAGAGCCAATGTCAGCTGGCTCCAAGACAGAGCTGCCACTGGCTAGGCTGATAAGAGAAACTCTGCAGATACCAAGGTCTATGAAGAAAGACAGGGAGGAGGTGCTCCAGGCACCAAAGGAGAGATTCCTCTGCAGCCCCTGGAGAAGCCCATAATGAGGCAGGCTATCCTGCTGCAATCCATGACAGATGATGGGGAGCAAAGATTCCATCTACAGCTCCCATGCCATAGCTGGTGAAGGCACCTGAGGGAGGTTGTGATAAGTCCATGATGGAGCAGGCTCCTGGAAGGACCTGCAGCTCATAGAAAGAGGAGCCCACATTGAAGCAGATTTGCTGGCAGGACTTGTGACCCTGTCGGGGAGTCACGCTGAAGCTGTCCAGTCCTGAAGGTCTGCATCTATGGAATGGACCCATGCTGGGGCAGTTCTTGAAGAACTGTAGCCCATGTATATGTAAAACTGATGTTGGAGAAGTTGGTGGAGGACTGTCTCCCATGGGAGGAACCAACTTGTTCTGTGCATGTCTTTTCAGGTAATAAAAATCCTCTTATGATCAAAGAGGAAAAATGCATTCAAAAAGTCATCTTACAAAAGAGGCATTTACTGTGCTCTAGTTGATGTGATCAATAATTAAGTATAACAGGTTTTAAATCATTGTTTTTTTCTTAATAAAGAGATACTTTTATGGAAGAAGACTTTTTCAAAAGTCCATCCAATTTAATCTGGGGTTTTTAAGATAAATAGGCAAATGTCTGCTAATCTGCTAGTTAGATCTCAAAAATATGAGCTGTTCTCTGTCCAAACACTTCTTCCTTATTAAAAAAAAATAATAAATTTTGAATCTTCCCCACTTGTTTCTTCCTCCATTTCTTCATCAGCTCTAACTGTACAATGTATTGAGTCACTTGAATTACAGCAGTCTACTTGCACAATAAGACATTCAGGTTGTAACTTGATACATTAGATTTAGTCATATAAACCAAGTCATGCTTCCCAAAGATACGCTGTGGTTTGGAAGGCATGCTGTTCTCCAAAAGACATACTGAGAAGACACTGGGTTGAACACTGGAATTAGTAGGAGAAAGACTGAGATTTGCTTTTCAGAGTCAGATCAATTAATTATAAATGTCCCTCCTTTGTTAATTTTTTGAGCAGCTGTTCACACTCATGACCCCAGCTGTTATATCCCAGAAGCAAAGTCAGAACTAGTCAGAACCAGGGGGTTTTTTTTGCTTTATCTTTCTCTGTACAGCAGCATTGTCTTTTCTACTGTTGGCTGTTTTATTAAATATGCTAAATGATTTTCTGGGCCATTGACTTCCCCCCTGCACAGGTCAGAGTGGCATGCTGGTACTTCAATACCATATGCAAATCTCCCATTACATTTTTTCTTTTATTAGCCATCATATCACCATGTTGTGAAAAATCAGAAGGGGCCTCTATCTGGGAAAGCAACATAGCATGAGGCAGTAAAAAATGTTAACTAATAATCAAATGTAAGCCAGCTCCACCTGTCTATATATACACATAACTTGCCTGATTTTTTTATCCCATTACCTTTGTAGTGTAGAATCACAGAACCATAGAATAGGTTGGGTTGAAAGGGAACTTTAATGGTCATCTAGTCCAACACTCTACCCCTGCAATGAGCAGGGACATCTTCAACTAGATCAGGTTGTTTCCAGGCCGGGGCATCTACCACCTCTCTGGACAATCTGTTCAAATGTGTCACTGCCCTCACTGTTAAAGATTTCTTCTCTGTATCTACTCTGAAACTGTAAACTCTGGGTGAACAAGTTTTAGGAAAAAAACATGTGTGCCAATTTGACTAATAACCAAAAATTGTGTTGTATCCTTATAGGAATTGATCACAGTGCATTTTCAGTTTGAGAAATCAGGGTCCATTTCCAGTTGCTAGCAATACAGCTTAGGCTTCCTCTTATTTTTAATGTTGTTTACTATGAATAAGTAATGCTAATATCCTTCCATTTCCTGAAAATGTTTTCTAGATTTTGAATCTCTGTCTTTTGTCACTAATGGACAGAATAAGATCCTACTTTCACAGCAGTGACAACTGTTAGAAGACTACCTCTTGCATGTTGACTGTGTTTCACGACTACCTCCACTCCAGGTTTTTCTTCACAGCTACCTCCACTTTTGCTATCCTCTGACAATGAAAGCATGTGAAATGCAGGAACTTCTAAGAGAAAAAACAGTAAGTATAAAGAAGGTGAGAACATAAGCTCCCAATACAATACAAAAAAAATCAATATAAGACTAGTTCAGAAGCCAAGCACAGTCAGTAGCTCCATCACAGACTAAGAGATATTAATGAAAAAGAAGGACTCTATAGATGACATAAAGGACGAATTTAGAGATAGACAAGTGTTTAGTCAGGATTACAAACCTTTGACCTAGATTTCCAGATGTACTTGAAAGCTGGAAGTTTTCCATCAAGAGCAACAGCAATGAAGGGTCCTCTAAGAGTAATTTTCTTGAAAAGAATATGTGATACGCCCCTTTGAGTGAGGCGATAAATTTAAAAAAACATTGTGCTTTTATCAATTGTTAAAAAAGAAAAAAAAAAAGTCATCTGTCTTGGACTGCAGGAGGAGAGGAAAAATAAATAAGAAATTTATGACTTGCTGTCAGGAATTGGATTACTTTTTTCTGAGGTGACAACATGCAAGAATACACATGAATCAGTGGTAGAATGGCTGAGTTGGAAGCAATAGTATGAATATCTAGTTAAAACATAGTATTGAATAGACAATACAAAGACTTCAGAAAGCCTATGTAGAAACTCAGAAAGACCAGAAACCATTTATCTTTTGGAATATTTACAGAGGGAATAATCTGAGCTCAAATCTCAAAATGCAATTGGTCCCATTCCAAAAGTCACAGTTTAAAACCTGAGCTTTAATAGGAATAGCAACTAGTTATATGGTTTTCTCTACCTCTCTTTTCAGCCACCAAGGCTAAATAGAAACCAGTTTTTGAATGAGTGTGTCATTTCAGCCAATTCTGCATTTATTGATTATTAAAGATAAACCACAGCTTTCTTCCCTTGGCCTGATATCTTTCTATGGGAGATTTGACTACCCAAAGGCTACAGACTTGGTCTAGCCAAAGTTATTATTTAAAAAACATCAAAGTGTTGAAATTCTAATTTTAAAAAAGAGAAACAGAGACATCCATAATGTCACTAATCTTCCAAGTAAACACACTTTAGCAAGGCAGGAAAAGAACATTTAAACTAAATAAATAATATTTTCATGTTTGAGCCAAGTCAATATTATTGTTCATTTTCTCTAAACAGAAATGGACTATAGAGTTAATAAAAGCATTTGTATTTTACGTATGGGTTCAACAAATACATTCATTCCCTGCACTTGGACCAGGAACTGAGAAAGACAATGATAAAAAAAGCATAATCCAGCATTAAATAGAACATTTTTTATGAGATTGTATTTTGTTATTAAAAAAAAAAGAATGTTAAGAGTAAAATAAATGGATTCTAGAGCACAGACTTCTGTTTTTTACAACATACTTTTTTTTTCTGGAAGTAGAAGATATTTTAGATAATGTGAACATTTATTCTTTCAGGGATCTTTACTAGAGACAATTTTTTGCTTACAATGGAAATATGTTTATAAATATTAGCAGTATCGACCCAGTAGTTCAAAGAGTGCCTGCTTCCACCTACTTAAGAGATTAATAAAAAGCTATATAAGCTCAGATAAGCTGTATTCTCCTGACTGCTCTGTCAAAGTATGCATATCTCAGAGAGGTTGTAGACTTTGCTACATACATGAATTTTAATGAACACTCTTATCCTAGTACTGGTCCCTGTTTGATAATAAAAAGTTACATAGAGGAGGGAGTGTGCTCACAAGGGTAAGGTGAGGTTCAAGGAAGGAGTCAGACACCCTTCTGTCACCCTGGACAATCAAATCAACTTTTAGGAGACTGCTATAAGAAAAAGGAGGCTTTCCATGCTTTTCGTCAGAGCCCAGGCATCAAGGGCAGATGTAATAAGCTTCTCTTTTAGGTCCAGAAAACAAAGGAATGCTAGTAAATATGATCCCCTAACGTAACCTGCCTTAGTGATGCCCTATTCCAGGTAGATCCCAATAGGGAGTATAGTAACTCTGTGATTTCTATGGATAGAGATGTATTGCCTCTCAGAGGGTAGGAAAGAAAACCTTTCCTGATAGAAATTCCAAGAATTTGCTAATAAACATTTCAGAGCAATTATTAAGAAAAATAAAACTACATTTAACTTTCTTTTTGTGCTGGGAAACATCTTGTTTGTAACAACAAAAATTGGCCTCTTTAATTTAAGAAACAGCTTAAACAGCATTTGCCATCTGGACCAAAATTAGATCCCTATGGAAATGGCACATTATAATACTAAATCATTATTTCTGTACTATTTAAGGAGAATTTTTTGCCTCTAGTAACACTACTAGGATCATTATAGTAGGTACAAAGACAACCTTAAAATTTCTAAAGGACAATCACTATATGAACAATGCACAAGACATAATGTAAGCAGAACTGTGTTGTCTTTCAAGCCAGCAGATTTAAAGAAAATTTAATTGACAGTCAAAGAAATCAGATTTCATTTTCAAAAATTGTAAAATTTCAGCTACAGGAGCGTCCATTGATATCTTAAGTTAGCAACTCAAAGTAGACTCTATGCTCACTGTTGAGTTTTTTGGGGTTTTCTTCACTAAATTTGACCTTGTCATATGGCTGTCCTTCAAACCTGTTGCAAACTAATGCCAGACACTGGCCTCATTGTCTGACCAAGTTCAAACTTAGTTCACTACATTCTCCTTTCAGCATGCATTTTCACACAGTGAAATAACTCGGTCAAAGCCAACATTTCACACTACAGTCCATGGACTGCCCTTGCTCAGACAAATAACGTACAGGAAAAGCTTACTAATGACTTTATACAAAAGGACCCCACATGTGTATTGTCAGCGGTAAACAGAAATAATATGGCTGTATATGAACACATGTGTAAATGAAGCATGAAAATAATCCATCTTTTGCTTCTAAATTAAAATGGATTATATCACACACATCCTGTATTTACAGATGGATTACTGTAACTATCCTCATTACATGCCTCTAGCTATTGTTTCCTTTGTTAGAAGATGGAAATGTTAAACAATTCAATGCGGTCACAAATTAATAATTCAGAGAAGGGGAAAAAAATAAACCCTTCGTAAGTGCTTGTTCATTCCACTTTCACTCAATCCAGCAATAGCCATGATGAGAGCAGGTTCCTCCCCTTCCCTTGCACTACCATTTTCACTGAATGGTACATTTAAGGAGCAGAATCCAAGGTCACCACAGTGCATCCTCTCCAGGTACAACTGACATAAAGAGGGCATAGTAGGTGAATGGTAGATATTGAGTTATGCTAGTGATAGGTAATTGTCCATCTCGTTATTATGACACAGTGAAAGCTAATCTTTACGATAGGAAGTCAGATTTTACAGTCTAGGACAGTATAGGCATATCTAAAATGCCTACCAAAGCAAGTGTCTCAGGAAAAAGATCATGTATTAAAAGGATTTAATAACAAGTGAAGAGATGATCTGGAGAATTCAAAAATCTCTGCCAGTCTTTTCTGTAAAAGCAGATTAAAATATCTGAGACAAATACAAAGAACCAAGCCAGAGAATCTCCAACAGGAGAAATGCAGTGGATCAAGTTGCAGAAAGAAATGAAAAGGGCAGCAAGTGTTTTTGTGTCAAACTGCACGTGAATAAAGAAAATACAGAAGGCTTTCTAGAGAGGATTTAGAAAGAGATGGGGTCTGCATAGACAGAAATACTTGTCTAGACATTACAGTGTACTGTCCTTTTCCTACAGGAATTGCACAACAGTTGACAAGCCAGGCAAAATTACTTTAAGATTCAAATTTCATCATTTTTAAAAGTTAAAATTGACTATGAAAAAAATACATAGCAAATAAGTCTTGGCCTAACGAAAGCAGGATATGAGATTTTTCCACTCTGCTGACGGCACACAGAAATGATTGCTGCAGAACTACATTCAGCCTCTGGGTCCTCAGCAAGGTTCTTCACCCAAGACCTTAAAACATAAGGCATATTGGCTTGCTGTGCAATACAGACATTTAAGTATCAGCATGCCATAATTAATTTCTGTATAATGTGCTTTTCGTATTATGTTTTCTTCCAGTAGGAGAAAGTGAAACTACAGATATAAGCAGCTTCTAAGCTCCTTTTCGGAGCAAGGCCCTTCTAAGCTCCTTTTTGGAGCAACACAGACACCACGCAAGTTGTACGGAAGGACAGATACCTCTGGTGCAGAGTATGAATGATGTTACAGGGGTATGAGAATCAGTGATGAAGAAAGCTTCCAGAGGTTTTTGACCACTGTGCCAAGCGATAAAAGGCTTGGACCTGGAAATAAAAGAGCTAACTCACTCGTGCCTGTCTATGGAAGTGTTGGGCATTGTGAGGGGGATTATTGCAGAGTAGGACAATCTGTTGAGGATCTGAATTCTTATTCATTTGTGTAACTATTTTCTTTCTTGCCACATAATCCGAATCAACTGTCGGCATAAAGATTTTTACTGTTAAATTCATTTGACAACACTTGTAAAGTTTTCTAAATGAGTAAGTTAAAACCAAATCTAGGCTAAGAGCTAATTAAAGCCTTTTTAGAATTGTAGCAAACCTAAAATTTGTGTATCTTAGTAGTCTTTATAATTTATTTAATAGACCAGAAAATAAAAGAGATTAAAGCTGCACCTTGATTATCAATAATTTAATAAGCCAGACGGTTTGCTGTCACTGAACAGACTGAGAACTGGAGATTTCTTAATCACTGTAACATGGAAGGACTCTGAATCTTTCATTAGCATCTTTTTCTATCAGCTATTCAAGGATTTTGGTCAAAGTACAAAATAAGCAATCCTATCCTGTACATTTCAACAAACACTCATTTAAAACCAAAGGGAAAAAAAGGCCACAAACTTAGTCCTATTGTAAATAATATTGGCATTGTTAGTATGTTCCTTTTCTCCATCTGGCTCCATAATCATCCCTGAAAACCACAGTACTTGAGACCTAGATATTTTTTCATTTGTAAGTGTACTTTGTGGTCAGTTTAGTTCTCTGAATTCACAGCTCTACAACTCTGCAGGTCATCGTGTTTAAATGTATTTATTTTTAATAAAAAACGATAGAAGAAAATGTCTACTTCAATGACTATTTCTTCAGAAACCACTAAAGAATTCAAGATCACCTCCTGCAAGACTACAGAAATCTTTGGAAAGTAAATTAAAAATCATTAATTCTTTTAAGATAAATGCAGAATGAGAAAATAAATTTCTTAAATGATATTTCCCTGAGGAAAATAATCCAAAAATAGTAAACAAGTGTAGCCTTAGAAAGCAAATCCATTAACATCTTCTCTATTTTAATCTTAAGGTATTTATTCTCTGCCCAAGTTTTAAACAACCATGACAATCATTAAATACAAATACCACAATTAGGCCAGCATGAATGGCAAGCACAGAAAGAAGAGAAACAACTAATTATTTTCTCCATCCTGCCACAGGCCTACTTAAGATACAGACAATGGCATATTGACGTGCCCATAAAATAATCAGGATGAGTGAATAAGGTGGAATTGCACATGCTTGGTTAGAGAGGCTCTCATCTGTGCCATATTATGAAATTCTGTTGTTAAAGTCAGTCCAACAACCAGCAATCCTAACAGTAGTCCATACCTTCCCCTTTCTTCTCTCGTATAGTTTTTATTTAGAATGACTCTCTGCTTTGAAAAGTCTCCTATTTCACTCCAGTAATGTCCTTTACACAGTATATATATTTATGTCTCATTCTTTATGCCTCATTCATTGTGACTTAATCTAAGTGATCCTGCTCAGGCAGGGGAGTTGGACTAGATAATCTTTCAAGGTCCCTTCCAACTCCTGACGTTCTGTGAATCT
Source organism: Heliornis fulica (assembly GCA_013399135.1). Taxonomy (NCBI): domain Eukaryota; kingdom Metazoa; phylum Chordata; class Aves; order Gruiformes; family Heliornithidae; genus Heliornis; species Heliornis fulica. The sequence goes on from VXBZ01006567.1 coordinate 1,034,787, forward strand.
TTGATGCTGCACCAAGTAAATACAAGGTTAAACCCAGGTCAGGAAACTCCAAGGATGAAATCTGACTGAAGCAATTCCCTATGCTCACAGATTATATAAATAATTGTTATTTTGACAAAGCCATAGGACAAAGCAATTTACAGTTGTATTGAAAATGGAAATTCATCTTCCAGCTGTACCAAGTATATTCCAATATACTTGGAACCACTTAAACTTTATCTCATAGCCCAGGATTGGATTAACCCAATTCATGTGATTTAACAAGATAAAATAAACTACAGAAAAAAAATAAATCTTGGGCTGTAACTCGAGTCTATAGAATTTACGTTTTAATTAGAATTTTTATCAACCGTCTAAAGGTTATAGTGACAGACTTAATTTATACAAATGCACCTAAAATCAGCATAATGGCAGATTGAGTTTGAAGGAGTCTGGATCATCAATCAAAAATCTTTAAGCTGTCAGTTGCCTCAGCTCTGTTCAGACTAAGTGATGACAGCTACAATACCATCACATTAATGCCTCCAGAGATAGCTTTCACCAAAAACCAAGGGAGAGAGAGAGGGTGAAGGGGAATACTTCTATTATAGAAAGATCAGAATTATTTAGGTTTTTTAGAAGCACTTTGTCATTTTGAAGGACTCTGGTTATAGATGGAACATACGGAAAACTACTATTGTACTCTATATGCTCTGACCTCTGTGCAGAATATATCTGAATTAATATTCATTGTAATTTTCAGGATTTAGTACTGCTAGCATAATATTTTACATCAAATAGCTCTGTAATAAAAGTAGATTTATTTCTGGAATAAACTTTTTCCAAAGAGAATAATTTAATCTTCTTTTAAAAGGTATTTGGTATACTCCAAGCTCAGGGTACAGTAAGGTTATTCCCGCATTTAGATAAGATTTTCTGTTACTTCCATTTTGTTCAAACATTTGCCGTAATCAATGACACATGGGGGAAAAGTCATCATATATTACCCAGGAGAGGATGCCAAAAGCAGATATGGCAGAGTAGAAATCATCAGCACTCACAAAAATAACCTCTAAACATTTGGTAGGAAAGAGAGCTTCTCTTCACAAGAAAAATTTGGACAGTAATACCTTTCATAAGAAATGTCATAAACCTCTCTGAAACCTCAAGAGACAGAACTAGCCTAATGTTCACCTTCTGCAGAGAGTTTGGAAGTGACAGCCCTATTAACAATCCATTATAAATGGCTAAATTAATGTTCATGCCTTAATTATAAACCCTTTATGAACCTAAAACTTGCAGACACTCCCTTGTTAATAAGACACATTATCTCAAAACTCATCACAATGAACCACAAATTTAAATGACTACAGAGAGCAGTGCAGAAAAATAGATCAATGTTCATATTAACACACTCTTATTAATCATTTCCCTCAATAAAATACCAACTCAATTCACTCTGACTGCTTTTATGTTACAGTACAAACACAACTGTATTTTAATATAGGTGTGCTATTGGATTTTTGCAGATACAAATTGATCTGGAATCTGCTTGTGATAAAACATCTGGATTGTCAGGGTATTGCTTTCAGTGGTGCAAGCATTGTTTATTCAGCACAGAGTTTCATGAGAGCTATATCCAGCTAGAAAACAATGCAGACAATTCACAGTGGACCTGTAAAGCCAAATAGGTTGTCGATAAGGATTTAATGTCCTCACCTGTATTCATTCTGGGGGTGGCTGGGTTTGCTTTTTAAACTTGGGCTAACTCTAGCTGGGCCCCTTGGACTGAATGACAGTGTGCATCTGGAGCACATCTCCTAACTCAGTCTCATCCAAAAGCCAAAAATGATACTGAAAGGATCAGCCCAGACCGTTTCAAAGTGTGAATCAAAGCATAAAGGGAAGAGAGCAGATTTGCTTCAACCCAAGCTCTTGATCCAAACATAAATTGTACATACTCTCAAGATCAACAACTTGACATTTTGTCCAGAGAAATGTAGATGTGTGATAATAAAGTGTGAAATTTCATGCTTGTTACTACAGAAAGCAAAAATCTCTGAAATCTATGGGGACACCAACTGTTCTTTGGAGTCAAAAGATAAAAAAATTCCAATCAATTAAGTTTCTTCTGGAAAAAAAATTGACTTTAAATGGAAAAAAAAATCAGACAACCAACTCAACTTCTTAAAGTTCTCTTTAAAAGAGTGAGTAGTTCACACCGGCTCCTTCCAAAGACAGAAATTCTAATAGTACTGGAGTACAAGATATCTACTGAAAATACCTTTTTGTATGTCATTACCATCTGAAGAAAAATTCTCTCTGTGATGGTCTTCCCTACCCATTCTGGGAGAACAGGGATGTTCAAGATTGGGAGTGAAAAATTTAGATATTAAGGCACAGATCATACCACCTTGGAGAAGGAAGCAAGAAGATGCACTGAAATAACACCATGAGGAGCAGAAGAAAGTGGGGAGAAAAAAAAAAAAAAAAAAGACTGTGGAACTGTCAATTAACTGTAGGTTAATTGTCCCAAAGGGTCACAGACAAACACAGATTTGGCCTTTTTTCTGTACCAGTCCCTCCTTCAGAACTCTAATTCAATCCAAAGGAAGAGTCTTCAGGCTTTTTATTTGGCTCACTACCAACTTGCAATCAGACTCTCTTCCTTTGACCACCTCTCCCAGTCAAAAGAGAGGGCTATGTCTACAGTCTCTTCTGGGGTCCCTACTCCTTTTCTGTGGGAGGTCAACTAGGTTCTTCTAAGAGGACTCTGTAGCAAAACTGTGACATTTTCATTCTTATAGACAGCATGGTTAGAACCATGACAAATTTGATACCCACGACTGCAGAGATTTTTATTGTGAAGGCAATGGACATAATTTCCTGAAGTCTTTGGACAACTTGAGATGTCTATTTCAAAGGCTCTTTCAGTATTTCCTTTCTTTTGCAACTGTTGGCGAGACTGCCAATGCAGTTCAGAAGACCTAGCCAGTAAGAAACCTTACATTTGTCTAGGAACGTATTAGAAAAAGATACTGGCCCATAGTCTTAAAGGAAATGTATTTATGCAATAGATGACCTGTTTCCAACTCAAATAACAGCTTGATATTGGCTGAAGAATACTTCCTTAGTACAGCCAGCTGTACTATGCCTCAGTTTGTTACCACTGAAAAGTAAACACACCCTCCTAGCAAGCCCAGGCATTCACATGCACTTCTCAATATTAACTTTTCTCTTGTGTTTTTCCACTTCTTAATTTGTAACTTAGAAAAAGTTAGAATTTTGTACAACATTTTGCAGTTCCTTCTTAATTGTTTACCAGTTCAAATGTTTCCGTCAACAATTTTGCATTATGTAGCAATAAATGAAAATACAAAGTTCCTTAGTATGCCTGAAATGTAGCACTCATAATTTAGACTGTGAAATCTACATTTTAGTAAGCTATAATTACGCACACAACCTTGAAGATCTTGGCCTTTGCAAATGGATCTAGATTTTCTGATTGAGTGACCTCTAGATTTCTCTCTCTCTGGGATAAGACAACTGACAGAGGTTACTGACAAGTAAATGCATATTGATGAGCCTGAAATACCAAGTTAAGAGTTGGATTTAAAATTTGCCCTAACTAAGCTTTCCCATGTTTGTATAGAAGATGAAAATAGTTTTAATAGAAACCACTAAAAAAAAGAAAAGCAGAAATGTCAATGGCAAAGTTAACTTTGGTGTCATTTTATGGCCCTGTTATTTTTCCATCACGTTCTAAACACACGAAAATTAAAAATTTTCTGGACACAAACTGAAAAACTGATCTGAGAGTACTGCCAGAGCCTTAAAGCTGCTATGGATACATGGCTGTGGCAATGGTGTGTTTCTTTCCTGATCAGCAAGCAACTTAAATATATCTGTTATTTACAAGTATGTTGCTTCATCCATCAAGGCTGCACTGAACAGAATGCATTTAGTAAGTAAGTGAGGCATGGCAGAGAGTGATAAAAATGAAAAATTACTCCCACTTCAGCTATGCTAATTCTGAGCTATGTACTGTAAATGTTTACAACCCCTTTTTAAGGTAATGCCTTTAAGAATACAGCTTTAATAAAATTGCACCAAAATGTTTCAAATTAAGGTGTTACTTTTCAGCTAATATGAACCAAATAAAAGAAATTTTAAAAAAGAAACTAAAAAAGAAAGAAAAAAAATTAAAACCCCAGAAGATTCCCTAAACCCAACTCAATAGTATAAAGTACTAATTTAACTAGGAAAAAAACATTGACACAATTACAAAGCCCTGTTTCTGTGACACTGGCTGTATGAGGAGAACAGCTATTTTGCAGTTGCTACTACCAGTGAAAATTAGTTGGTAATTACCCAACAATAGGCTGTGGTAAGTTTCAATAGTTCCTTGTGTTTAGCTGGTTCGGGTTCCTGCACAGAAAAGGTGGATTCCTCTGCAGGACAATTGAAAACAGAAGGTTGATTTAAATGTTCTGAAGAATTCCCTAGGGAAGCATAGACATCTCCTTTTACAGTAAGAACAATAGTCCATCTTTCATGCCAGGGTTTGTCAGTATGAATAATCCCAGGCTTCCCCTAGGTTCCCTTCTGTGTTAATTGCTGATAGAAGGAAGCAGCTGCTGTCTTAAACATCCTTGATCTGGCTAAGAAAGTAGAGACCCAAGACTCGTGCCAAAACCAAATCTTCCAGGGAAGTGGAATATGGTTTTCTGCCCTGACAGTTTACAATGCCAGAAGGGAATATTGAAGCATCACAACAAGGCTTCAGTGCAAGAGCTACTCCTGTCATTGCAATAGTGTAAGTGACTACAGAAACAATTAACTTAAGTCTTTGGTAGATTTTCCCTTCAGCAAGAAGGTTTGTGTCTCCCCTCCCCATATTCCTCCCCACCTCCCCCCCGCCACCGCCTCTATCCTGGGGTTAATGAATGGCTGCAGCTTCATACAGGGAGAAAGAACAGACCTTAAGAGCCCAGTGTGGTTCCTTTCTGCCAAAGGACATGGAAAATATGCAATTTAAAAATATGGAATTCAAGCAGGTTGGGAAAGAAACCACTGATACAATGGAGAAGATTTTATAAGACACAACTTTTTTGTTTGTTTCCTCTCAATCTGGGATGGGACTGAGGTTTACATATAGCAAAGTCTTGTGGAGTAATCCATATTCCATCATGATTTGGGGTGTAACATTGCATACCTTTCAAAGCTATTGAAATTTTGACTGGTCTCCCTGACTTTATTCAGGAATTGGGCCTTCTGCTTTTACCATTCTCATGTCCTCCTTAAATCAACCATCAGGATTCAGTGCGCACTGCTATTACAGGTTTATTTTCTAGCAGAAATATAAACAGTGATAGCCAAAGAAAAACTTTCTTCTTATAGAAGAAGCCATATTTTTAGAAGTATTCTTTTTAAAACAAGTATCAGAGGAAAAAAGAATTTAAAAAACAATTCTGTGTATGGTTCTCTTGTAGTAAAGCTGTTGCTACAAATGAAGTGTACTTAAATAACTCTAGAGACATTCTTATCTTGACCAGATTCCATCTGCATCACCTCTACATCAGTGAAGGACTGGCCCTTTCTTTAATCCTGACACAGTTCTTTTTCCATTGTTGGCTTTGGTCTTTCTAGTTAAAACAGATATGTGAAGGAGATCAAGACAAATCAAGCTCATGATCCCTACATCAGTTTCTTCTGAACTATTGTCCAAAGCAGTCAAAGAACACTCAAGGCTGCTGCTTAACTGTTCTGAAGTATAAAGTATTCTATAGAAGTATGAAGTATTCTATCTAATTTTGATAGAGTCTTGAGCATATTACCCTCACTACAAAATTGTTTCAACTCACTCTAATATCCACTTTGTATTAAGCAGAGAGTCCCAGTGAAAAAAAATTTTCCACAGAATAAAAGCAAAGCCTGAATGAGTTGCTTTGAAAGCATTTGATATATATGATTCTAAAGGAATCTAGACTTTTTTGTAAGATCTGTTATATTTAGTAAATTCAGTGGATTGTTATTACAAAGAAGATTTCCTTTGGAACATCCCATTCAAACCAATAAAGTTGATTATGGATGTGCAACTGTGCCTACACATTTTTTTAGACTCTGTCATTACTTGTTTTTTATTTAAAGTACATGAAAGACCAAAAAGAACATTATAGCTTATTTCATTGCTCACTTTGTACATAATTGAGATGTTAAGCACACTATAGTGGTTGGGGACGTGAAAGCATTGGTATGCTGTCAAAAATTTCCATTCTTTAGACGCATGTTTCAATAAATCTACTTATACAGACAATGCCTTTAAAAGCTGTCATCACTACACAATGTCAGCAGCATCTCTCAGTGACTTGGTGGTAACCTCTGGTTATCCTCACCCTTTTGGGCTTCACAGACTAACAACAGCAGATGAGTGACTGGTGAGTGAGACCTGGGATTAGGCCATGTCCAGAAGTCACAAACAATGAACATAAGAGACCTCAGCTGTCCAAGTGAATTAAGAAACTTCAAACATTCATCTGGTTGTCATGGCAACCATGAGCATCCAAAGTAATTGTTCTAAGGGAATATGCAAAAAAATAACAAATACATTTAACGTACTTTTAACATAATCTATTCTATGATATTTATATTTTGTGACAGTTGCACTTTTCAAGAGCAATTATACACAGCTGCTTTCATATATTAATTGAAGACAATCAAATATGATTTATATGTATTTTCAAAACATGGTAAAATACCAATTTATTGAACTCAGACACTTCTAATCCCAAGCAAAAATTAGATTCTGTTTGTTATCTCAAAATCTGAAAAGGAACTCAGATTTCTCTCTCAGCCTGGCTCAGGTCTCCAGCCTGTGTTATTTCCATCAAAAACATTTATGCGTGCCTAATTTAACCATGTTCCATAATTGAATCCAAAATCTGAAACAGTTTTAGCTAAACAGTGCAGATGATAATTTTCTAATGCAAATGGCATTGTATCAGGCATGATTGAAAACACATCAGAACCACTCAATGCACACAGATGAATTAAACATTGGACTGAAATTTTGTGGATATCTTAAATTTGTGGATATCTAAAAATCAGTAATCATGATTTAAATTTCATAACAGAAGACAGATCCCATTTCCAATGCAAACTAGGTTCTTCAATAGAGCTAATTTTCTAAATCTGAAGACTATTAATTTGAAGGAAAATAATCAAAGATGTGACCACTTGTAGGTAGCCACTTAAGCAAAATGTATAAGGAAGGCAGGAGTTATAGAAATACTTAAAATTATATATATCTTTATATCTCAAATTGAAAAGGAGTAAAATGCTTAGGGTAGTTAATCTCTGAGAAAATTCATCACTAGCAAAGCTAGCAATAAGAGCAGATAAGAATGAAAGATTTAAAGTACACTTATACCAAAATATATATTAATAGTGGTACAGCCTCAGCATTAAATAATTTTCAATATTCACAGCAATATGGGAAACCGAAAGTGTTCAATTTTCTGGTATGTGTTTAAAAAGGAAGCAGAATGAAGTATTCAGAAGTAGATGCTGAAGTGATTTACAGTTCAGTAATAATTGGAAATGTCAACAGCCCTATGAAGTATAGATACTTTAAAAATTGAGGCCTTGGTAATTTATACCCCAAAACTGCTGGATGAGCCTATTTCTAGTTTCAATGTCCCTGCTCAAGAAGACCAAAAGGATGCTAATTCTCTGCTGACACTCAACTAGAGTAATGGCACTCACACAGGTAACTATAGACCTGCTAGCCTGCCATTAAACTGAAGTATAAATATAGAAAAATTGATGTGAGATTGAATTAATAAATACAGAATAATTATTTGTGCCAGCCAAAATGATTTTACAAAATATAGGTACCTTCAAACAAAGTGATATATTTTGTAGGACACTACAAAAGTCATAACAATAACTAGGTAGATATTTGGAGTCTGGAAAGATATTGAATCTCCACTAACCAGCAATAATCTCGTTTAGGAATTAGTACTCCAATAAATCAATCTATCCCACGTGAAATAAACTGACAACTGTTTGATAGTTAGGTATCCAAAAGTAGCTGTGTCATCATTTGTCTTATTAATCAGCAAGTTAGTGGCATTCTGCAGGGTTCATTTTCAGACTTTGTGTTATTCAACACAATCATTAGGATTCAAATGTAGATATACAACTACTTTAAACAAGAGTGTAGATGCCCCAGTGTTTGGAAATCCACTAAACAATAGCATAGAATGCCATGAAGCTTGCTTCCTGTGCAAACATTTGCAATACAAAAGCAATGACGTGTTTAGGAAACAGAATAAAATGGATACTAAAATGAGCTTTCCCAATTAATGAACAGGAACACCTCAACAGGGCTTTCTAATGTGAACGTGAGGGTGGCGTAAACAGAACAGTGAGCAGTAAAATGGTCATGTGTTTGTGTCCAGTATTAATGAACCACAAGTCACGGTTCTGTTGCCCATATTTTAGAACAGAATGCTGAAAGATTGGAGACTTATGAAAGGACAGTAAAAGGGTGGAAAGGTGCTTCAGTGTAAGAAATGTAAAAAACCCAAAAGTTTCACCTTTTTTTAGAAAATAAGACTGACTACTGAGTATTTCTAAACAAATATGCTTTCATGAACTTCCCATATGGAAGCGAAATCAGACTACCTGGGAGGACTACAAAAAGACTGAGAGAGTAGCCAGGGATCAGGTGAGGAAGGCTAAAGTCCTGACAGAATTAAAATTGGCAAAGGATATTAAGAGCAATAAGAAAAATTTCTATAGGTATGTAGGGGACAAAAGAAAGACCAGGGAAAATGTAGGCCCCCTCTGTAAGGATACTGGTGTACTGGTTACCCAGGACTTGGGAAGGCTGAAGTACTCAATGACTTTTTTGCCTCAGTCTTCACCAAAAAAGCCTCTTGTCTCACCACCTAAGTTGTGGAAGGAACGAGCAGGGACTGTGAGGATAAACCACCACCCACTGTACTTGAAGAGCAGGTTAGAGAACATACGAGGAACTTGAAGGTGCACAAGTCCATGGGACCTGATGAAATCCACCCGTGGGTCCTGAGGGAACTGGCGGATGTAGTTGCCAAGCCACTTGCCACT
>VXBZ01006567.1:1044713-1086844 GCA_013399135.1 Heliornis fulica
AAGATGATAAAGGGGCTGGAGCACCTTTCCTACGAGGACAGGCTGAGAGAGTTGGGGCTGTTCAGCCTGAAGAAGAGGAGGCTCCGGGGAGACCTTATAGCGGTCTTCCAGTACCTCAAGGGGGCCTACAAGAAAGATGGGGAGAGGCTGTTCAGCAGGGCCTGTTGTGACAGGACAAGGGGTAATGGTTTTAAAATGGAGAGAGGGAGATTTAGATTAAATATTAGAAAAAAGTTCTTTACTGTGAGAGTTGTGGAGCACTGGAACAGGTTGCCCAGGGAGGTGGTGGATGCCCCATCCCTGGAGACATTCAAGGATGAGGATGAGGCCCTGAGCAACCTGATCTAGTTGGGGGTGTCCCTGCTTCTTGCGGGGGGGTTGGACTAGATGACCTCTGGGAGTCCCTTCCAACTCTAATCATTCTATAATTCTATGATTCTAAACCAAATATTAAAATGCAAATGAGAAAACCTTTAGAAATACATGCCTCTGGAAAGATAAAGAGTTATGTCTAACTGTGTGGTGCAATAAGGAATCAAGCCAGCTCTTAACTTAAAAGAATCTTTTTTGATCATTTCCCAGTTCAGAAGAGTATATGATTTTAAGGGCAGCAGTCTCTTCTGGGCGAGTAAATGCACAACTCTGCACAAAGCAACACTACTTACAAGAACCATTGCCTCCCAGAACACGCTCTTTATTAAGAAATCTAACGATCTCATTCACACTTAAAAATTTAATTCCAGAACCCAATTTAATTCCAGGCATCCCTGGATTACAGTTGAGACAAGAGCTCTGGTTTTCCATGTTGCATTCTACGCATGTAAAAAATAATCTGGACTTGAGTCCCAAAGAGAAACATGAGACCATGCTGTGTTCTTGTGTAGATCAGTCCTGGAAATCCAACTGAAGTAAATCAGTTATCCCATCAAATCCTCTGCTCTGCCATGATCTGAACTATTTTTGTTTTCAGAAACATTTTCAGAGGTCTGTCATTCTGTGTTCTGACATCTACTGACAACTATCTTTTTACAGACCTATCCACAGCTGACTCTAAAATATATTTGGTAACTTTCTCTGATTGATTCTTTTAATGAGTTCACCTATAAGGTCTCTGAAAATGGGAATACCTTGCATTTTATCTTCATTATATTGCATTAAAATGTGTGGAGAACGGAAATGAAAATGTGGGGTTACTGCACTTGAGGTTCCTCATATGGCTGCATTTATATATACTTCCACATATGATATATATTAGAAGTCTTCAGAATTAATTTCTTCAGGTGATTAGGAGAAACAGTATGTCAGAGAAAACACTGACATTAGGATAAAACATGGATGAAGGATGATGTATTTTTGTGCTAAATTGTATTGTAACAATAAATTCTGTCCTACGATTGGAGGATAAATGTAGGATAAGCTGCTTGACATAGATGAAATTTAGCATGACAGAGGGGTATGAATTTCTGTGTAGGAATAGTTTCTACCTTAGAAAGACATACAGAAGAATAAATTACTTTTTTCTGTGAGAGAAAACTACATTATATTCAAAGCATGACATTCTGGAACAAAATATAAGAATATTTTTGCGAGCTGTTCTGGGAGCCCCAGCGCATGTCTACACTACAGAATTGAATGCTACGCAGAGAACCCCAGCCTAGGAGGGACTAAGGCAATTTCAGAACCGGAAACATCCCAGTCATGTTCTCATAACACCGTTTAAGTAGCAGATTCTGGTCAGGCTCATTGCCCTGTGAACTTGAGGGATCAGCCTCAAGGACCCACATTAATGTATCTGTCTGCATGAGATCATGCTGTGTGGAGATACCCTGACCCAGCACTACTTCAGTCTTTTCTGTTTCTCATTACAAAGAATAAACTGGCCCCTAAATAGAGTGATCCTCTTGCACTTCACTGTGACATATACTTACATACGTGTATGCACACAGAGCAGAGAGATCTACACCAGCAGCAAACAACCGTCTCAGCAGAAAAATCTTTGTTTGGCCTTGCTGGAACATTGAGCCCAACCACTCACAGAGCCAAGATTTAGCAATGCTTTCAGAACTCCTAATTGGCATCTCATTAGAGAGAGCAGCAAAGCTGTAGCAATGTTAAACCCTACCTCTGGCTGAACTAAATAGCTAGTACCTGGTTCAGAGATCACAGAGCAATTTTAGACTAGACTTATCTGCTCAGAGAATCATATTTTTTGCAAAACAACAATTCAGAGAGCATAATTGGATGTGAAAAATGTCCCACAGCTGAATAAAACAATTCAACAACTTGAATCATCGTTTGGATGGGCCACGCAGATTGTTCACATTTGTGGTCTGTGATAAGACCCCCACTCTGCATATTCCTGAAGAAAGTAAGCAAAGAGGCAGAAGTTCTCACATGGGTCAAAAAAAAAAAACCCCAACTAATTAAAGAATTAGTAAAAACTCCTTAGAATTTAGGAAACAAGACAGAAATAAGTGGTCAGTTTTTCTAATGGAAGTGGTCAGTAATGAAGTCTCACAGGGATCCATACTGAGCCCATTCTCTCTCATAAACAGTCTGGAAGAGAAGACAAAGCCTCATGTGAGACAGTTTGCTGATGAAATGTATAATCCAGGCTATGAAAGGCAAGGGCTTACTGCCAGGAAAAACCCTTATGGTAACAAACATATGTCCTGATGAAATATAATGTACATAAACATAGAATCATAGAAAGGTTTTGAGTTGGAAGAGAATCTAAGTTCACCTAGTTCCAACCCCTTGCCATAGGCAGGGACACCCTCCATTAGTCCTCTACTCCCCCAGTCCCAACCCCTGTATAAACCAATGTACTGAAAAGTTGAATCAAATAATATCAAATCAAAAAACCCAGATGAGAGGAACTCTCAATATCAGGAACACTATCTATTTTTAATTCTTCCATCCTGAAGAATTAATAATTCTTTTCCTGTGTAAGAAAGCTTTGATAAAAAACAATTAAAAATGAAACCAAGACAAGAAAAAAAAAAACCACTAGAAAAGTTTCAGCCTGAAGGTTTATCCCATGCTAGAATTGTAAACTGAAAATGCAGAGTCCATCAGGAAGCACTAGTCAATATTAACAAAAGATTTCTGGTATTGTCTCTGCCCTGTTTAAAGTTAGTGGTGTCTTGCCTAACATCCTAGTATTTCTTGGAGATTGTGTGCATACACTGGGTCAGAGTGCCTAAATAGTTTAAGCCTCTAATATTTCCTCCAAACCCACTCATTTTATACACCCATTGAAGAATGTGATAAAGAACACTGATTCATGTTTTTTTAGAAGTTTATGTCTTTACAATTCCCATTCCAATTCAGACTTGTTACCCTTAGAAGACAGGTTACCTTTCCTTCTTTTAAAATACAGCGCAGCAATACAAACTGCCAAACATCACCATTTTCAAGAATATTTAATACGTCCAGACTCTTGTAGTCACAGAACTAATTAATAAAATCATCGTAGAAAGGTTTGGGTTGGAAGAGACCTAAAAGATCATCCTGTTCCAATCCCCTGCCATAGGCAGGGACACCCTCCACTAAGACCAGGGGGCCCAAATCCCCATCCAACCTGGCCTTGAACACTGCCAGGGAGGGGGTAGCCACAGCTTCTTTGGGCAGTCTGTGCCAGGGCCTCACCAGCCTCAGAGTGAAGAATTCCTTATTTATATCTAATCTAAATCTACCTTCTTTCAGGTTAAGGCCATTATCCCTTGTCCTGTCACTACACACCCTTGTAAACAACCCCTCTCCAGTCTTCTTCTAGGACCTTTTAAGTACTGGAAGACTGAAATAAGGTCCCCCCAGAGCCTTCTTCAGGCTGAACAACCCAGCTCTCTCACCCTGCCTTCACAGGAGAGGTGGTTCAGAGGTGGTAGCTGCAATTATGGGAAAGCTCCCAATTTACTGATGTTATTAAACAAAATGAAACAGACATATTAGAAAGTTGTTAATTCACAATTACAGTTCCACTAAAAGGGAAAAATAACTGCAAATGCCTTGGAGAGTAAAGCGAGAAAGACAATTTGCAGTGTAACACAAGAGTCACCTTGGCCAGAACATTAGAACAACTGCAAAAGCTATAGAGTGAAGCAAATCTATCGAATGGAAAACAATGTCTGGCAAGAGTTACTGTGAATAGCATATTAAACCTGAGTTGGCACTGTAAAACTGTAACAGAGAACACAAGCACAGTTTCATGGGAAACATGGAGAAGGTAAACCATTTATTCTTTCAATATGGGCACAGTTATGAAAACTGTCAACCCGTCAAAACTAGAGGCTAATTTCTTACCACCCCACACTAAGAGGTTGGGCTGTAAAACCTTCTCATAGCTGGCACACCAATAAGCTAAATATGCTAGTTCATTAGCAAGACTTCTGATATTGGTGCAGAGACTGTAGCTGGCAAGCTAATGAGGTCACTAGCACAGGCCCAGAGGGTAGAGATAATTCCACCCAGACATCTCAGCACACTAAACTCACGGTAGAACTGTAGCCACAGCAGAAACAAGTGAGAGGAAGTTACTGCTGAATTCTAGACTCTGATATGAACAGTCACTAGCTGTGAAAGAAATTGGGTTAACACTAAACTATATTTCTCTACTTCACATTGCAGCATTCTTGCATGAGCTCAGTCTTCCGAAGTTGCTGGTCAGCTCTGAAAAACCATCAGTAACATGTGGAAGGACAGTTATAAGTGGAATGAAAGTCTATTTTCCCCTTACAGAAACTCCAACTTAATTCCACTTTCCCAGCCCTTCACTGTCTGTTAAACCAAATGGAAAACCTCGAGGAAAAACAACAAAAAAGACTGCACCAGCAGTTTATAAGGCTGAAGCCCTTTCTCCATAGATTATAGTAGAATTGTTCCAGTAGGAGAGAGTCAGTATTCCCTCCATCAACCTGATGCTTTTGGAAGAAGAACAACTCTATAGGTTTTATCCTTCTGGATATCCACCACAGAGCATGAGAGTCAGGTGGCAGGAGCAAAAGTTGATCCTTGGCACTTGAAAAAGAAACAGGAGAGAAAGAAGAAGTAATGATTTTGTGAAAAGATCAGGTTGCCCTCTGAATCTAAATAATACTCTAGTGTTCTGAAACAATAGAAACTGAAAAAAAATAAAATCATGCCCATTGTCTGCTGATTTTTCCCATTTACCACAGTTTGCCACACCTGTTTCCCAAGCAAAACTGAATTCTCACTAACATGGAACAATGCAGCTCAAGGGAGAAGAGATTGGAGGGAGCATAAAGTACTGGACAGAGCTAGTACAGGTACTCTTATCTAAGGATGCTTTCATAGCTGTGTTGTTCTCTTTTCATGTACTTCTCCCTGACCACTCTCTATGCAGGCATCTGATATCAGCTCTTCCTGATTTATTTTTTCTCAAATAATAATGTGGGAGCAAAACAAGAAATGCAGCCTGGCTTTGGCTCCGCCTCTTAAAAATTAAGACATCAGTTATAAGAAGATACGTAATTCTTGAAAAAGAGTGTCACAGCCTCTTTTGTATGGAGATCAGGCATATTTGGGGTTAACAAAGGCTATTTGATATGGGGGCTGTGTTGCAAGGTGCTAGGAAATTTTGGGTCTCCCTGTCTTTGATGCTGGAAAAAAGTGCTCACCACCTATAAGAAAATACTTGACACTTCACAAGGATTAGCCTGGAGTGAGAACATGTGGAGATAGTTTGCTTTCTAACATTTTAGGTCTGACTCATCAAGACTTGACATTTATAGCCCTATTGGAATATGAACAACTTCAGGAGTAATTAAAAGGGAACCATTTTAAAAGAGCTTTTTATATCAAAGAGAAAAGAAATAACTTTGTGTTGACTATCTAAAAGAGTGTGACAAAGCCTAATTGCATTTATTCAAAATCTAGCCTAAATAAAATGTCAAGATAATGGATCTCCTTCAAAATTAGAGCTGCATAAGAAAGCTACAGGGAAACAGACTGTATTAGATATAAACAAATCCAAGTCTGGATTTAATGAAATGCTGTTACAAAAAGCAAGTACACCATTTTCATGAAAGCAATATCACATGACACCAGGGGAAAATAAACATCATCCTCCAAAGAACATAATGTACCTGACCTCCAAGAGGGGATTTTAGTTCAGTTTCACTGAATGAAGGGTACAGGGATCTAAGGAGTGAGGGATGATGGAGTGGGGAGGATTTTCTAGAAATTATCAACCATCTTAAACAGCATGGTTTTAAATGGCAGCAGAAGCACATTAACCTGGGCTTTCAGTCAAATTCAGCTGCTCAAGTTCACTCTCAGGCTCCCCTGCAGAACTGAGCTCAAGCTGCTAAGTGAAGCAGAAAGCCAAATTGCTGTCTCTTCACTGCACTAAGGATATACACCTGAAATGATTTCCACTAGTGAGGCAAACTAAAACAAGGGCAAATGAACAAACAAACAAAAAAAGCCCATCAAAGATTTCAGGACATAAATCTTGAGTGGAGAGGGAAAGTCATACCTATAGAAAAGAGAAGAAACAAAGTACAACTCCTTAACAGATTCTCTAGTCTCTCTTACATGTACCTTCCTCTTTCTCCCGCTCCCACTAGATAATATCATCTTTGAACCCATTTTAGCCTGTCTTTCTCATTTTTCTCTCGTCACCCTTCTCTGTTGGAAACTGGGTTCAATTTCAAGGTTCATGACACTGTCAGTCCCCAAATACTTTGTGCTTTACTCTTTAGAGACTCTCAGCCCTTTTATATACTACAAATGAGCACAGTACCTCCTTAGGGATTAATCCTGCTACCTTTTGGCTGAGAACTCTCCCAGTCGAAGGAGACATATTGCCTGTTTATCCAGAGAAAGATTATAGAAATAGTGAGGCTATAACACCAACACAAATAACTCTTCTGTCATCATTGAAGCATGCTCTATTCACAACTGAGAGAAGTAAATAAAAAAATCATTATAGAGCTGCTTCCTTCTACATACACCAGATGAATCATCAAAACCATAGAAGCGTGCTAGAAACTCCAGTATTCAGATAACATCTCTGCAACACCACATAGCTTAGGGGAGTTTTATTAAAACAAGGAACATGAGATCTCTGTCATGATCCCTGAATTCCAATTACAAGCTCACGCTTAGTTCTGTAACTACCAGATGTCAAGTCAGAGCTGCCAAAGAACAGATGGCACAGACCCATTTAAGTCTCCGAGTTTTGAGAAAGGGTTTGGGGGATTGCACAGAGGGGGGTTTTCTTGTGCCAAACAATACTAGGGGATTTTTTTACCATCCATAGGAAAAAACAATTTCAGGACAAATAAAAGACAATCCAAAGTCTCAAGCAAAATTAGTAGAGAGCTAAACTTCAGTAAGTTTTCCCTCCAGTGAGACTTTTTACAGTAAATCCTATCTGAATAATTTATTGATTTTAATATTAAAAAAATATAATCTGTAAAACCTCAAGTCATTCCATAAAATTGCTTAACTCACAGAAAAAAAAAATATGAAGTGCTGCTTTTAGACTGCAAATGAATCTTGGCTCTGAGTACTGTTGAGAAACATCAGACTGCAAATTAAAGAAGTTAAATAAACAGAAATAATTATATTTTCCCAAGTGACTGTGACAGCATTCACATAGAAATCTTACATCTGGCCTTGTATTAGGAGGCTAAAGGATTTTCAGCATGGGGCAAGTGAGAAACAGAAATGTTTATTACTGTTTCAAGTCCCAAGAAGAAAAAGTTTGAGATATCTATCCTCTGAAATTACCAAAGTCTTTTTTACTGAGAAATAAAATTAATAGTGATGATGAAGATCCTTCTGCTTTTAAGGGAACTGCAGATGACCAGCACGCCTTAAGACAGCACTTTAAATGACTGTTGAAGAGTTCTCCATACTCTAATTCAGAAGTAATAAGAATTAAGGATGTTTTTTTGACATGTAAACAACTTCATTATGAGAAACTGCATAGGGGAAATGCATGCTGTGAGAGGAGGAGGCCCTTTATGTGCCAGTACAGCGCTACTCTGGCCAGTGCCTCCTCAAGTCATGCTAGCCCACAAGATTATGGCTTTTTCACTAAACAAGCTGAGTTCTTTCCACTTGAAACTTGCTTCCTTTGAGACCCTTTCCATCTCCCCAGTCTGTATCATTGCTACTCTGCAGTGCTTAACCCCTTAAGCCATTATCCTAGAACAATGCTTGGAAATGGCTGTTTTGCTTTATGAGGCTGTGCAACATCAAGTGCTCAATGTTGCAAACTACACAGCACAGCAGGGCAGATGACAAGAAATATACTCCTAAGTGTACTGATGAATAGGTCAATAAACTCATATAACCTGCTGTGAAAGAATTTAGAAGGATGGACTGATGTACTGATGTGAAAATAAAACCATCCAAGCTTCTTATTTAAACTCTAGGCCTAGGTTTTTTTCCTGCTCAGCTTTTGATATTTTCCTTGGAACCCTCTGCCCTAACACTACATTCTGCAGCCACTAAATCCCTCTGCATGATCGGGCACAAAGTCAGAGAAGCTGCTATATAAGGAAATCTGTCTTTTCAAGAGAGTGTGAGTTTAACAACTTCTTGCAAAAAATGGAAATTATGTACCACTCAAATTCTGGGCAAATTCTCCAGCTCTTCTACTTACATGCACTCATCCATTAACAAAACAATTTAAAAGCTTCAAACAAACCCTCCTGTCTCATTTCCCAGCCCCAGTGTAATCGTGAGAGAAAGGAGCAAGCTGTAGACTGGGAAAACAAAAGAATGTGTTAGCCCATAAGTAAGATGTGAAGAATCGTGGTATACCAATACAAACAGAGCAAATATATTATTATTGCCTTTACCAGGGAAATAAAGCAGTGAGAAAGTCTGAGGAGGTTCTCAAGCAATCAGCCTCTGTTCATGGTTTCCTGCTGTAATCACTGACATAGAAACAAAAAATCTGAAGTCCACTGGTTTATATCCTCTCTGTTATCATTTTAGACCTTGTAGAATTTGATCCTAAGATGGAAAAGCTTGCCTTTAAAATTGAGGTTGGTTTTAGTGATGATATCTCAAAGGTCTGAAACACAGAGTAAATTATGAAAATGGGGAAAAGATGGAGGTAGGCGAAAGGGGGAATAAATGAGCTAAATTAGCCACCTGTAAAGGCAAACCTTTCTGGAATGTAGTTAAATTGTCTGGCCTTTTATTTACCAAACAATCAGGCTACAAAGAATATCACACACTTATCAGCTACATACATCTCAGTAGCAGAATCCTTTCTCACAAAGATTTTCAAACAACCCTTCAAACTCTCTTTTTTCTTTTTCAGCATCTAAAAGTGGTTATTTTTAACCAAATCAAGCAGTGCAAACAAACTATGTTTATCTCTACAGAAATCATATTTAAGAAAATGGGGAAATTTCAGAGGACTCACCGGTGAAGTACAGTTATAATTGAAACTGATTATCAGATGCATACAACTTTCAATCTGTGCATAATGAAGGAACCAAATATACCAGCCAGCTACCTAGTGACACCTCACCCCCTCCACAAAAAAAGAAAAAAAAAAAAAAAGAAAGAAAAAAATATATATTCACAGGAACACAGTGGGAGAGCATCTATACTTCATTAAGATCTAAAGATATTTTTTCCCATTTTTTTCCCCATCCTACTAATAACTGGAGTTCCAGAAGAAGGAACTAGTTACTTGCCTCATGCTCCTGCTCTCACCATAAGGTAAGAAAGTTCTTTTTCTCAGTGGGCGCTCAAATCCTTCCACACATTGGACCAGATTTGCCACGTTTTGCACTTTAGATAACCAACTGCATTTCCACCATGCCAGCACTAAAAACACTAAGTCAGTAGGAGGAAAGCCGGTTGCTCTGCACTACCGCCCATGAAGCAATAAAAAGCATTTTCTCTTTCAGTTCTGGCAAGGCTCATTTACTCCACGGCTTTTCCCATCTGGAACATTCTAACTGTATCTTGTTACCTCATTTTCCTTAATTCTTTCCGAGTTTCTTTGGCAAATATACTTTGCTCCTTACCTTTCCCTTCTCTCATTTCTCACCTGAACCATTCAAAGATCTGAATCTGCAGAGCATTTTACAACAGAGTGGAAATTCTGCAGGAAGGGTGAACAGTATCCAGCAGATATTTCCCCGAGAGTACAGAGGATCATTCATAACTAAAGTTTCTTTTCCCCAAGTTCCTCTCAAAGTGGTGTATTTACATGCTGTCTCATTCTTCGAGCATAAAGTCTCAGTCTAACCTTAGACTGAATCCCACCAGATGTTAGCTCATCTGCCTTAACCATTACAAATGAAGTTATCAGCAAATAACAAAAAACCCACCTTAATTCATATATCCTCTAATAATTAAATATTATGTGTTTTTGCTTTTTCAGTCAAATTACATAGGCTTTTGTTCATGAGATCAATAGTTAATTACTCTATAGAAAAATATGGTAGGAATGAATGATTCAGTGACAGAAAATTATTATAGACAAGTATTAAAAATATATATAATTTTTAAGAGTAAACATTAAGAAACACATCCTTTGAATTTTTGAACTCTAGTGCACTTGAAATTAACATTTTGCCTTGAAACTAGATATAAGATACATAACATACGTATGTGTTTCTGCATGTTGTTAGAAGTTGTTGTTCACCTTAAATTATGTAACAAAGGTACTGTGGAAAACAAAATGTGACCTTTTTCAGATTTACTGATTGCCTTTGAAAAAAACAGAAAATGTCACTGCATCCCATGAAGTTTGCTGAGAACTCATGTGAATCAGTAAAGATGTTTCTTTCTCTCAGTGGGAGACTAAGGTCTACACAACCTGCAGTAGACCATAATAAAATATTTTTTAAAAATCTTTTGTTCTAGTTACATAACAAAGTTGTTTGGATGCTGGGTGAAAAAAAAAAAAAACACCAGGCACTTGAGAACTGGTTTCGAGTGCCCTTCTAATACACACACACAAAAAAAAAATCTTTCAATTATCTTCCACAAGCTACAGACTCCTTGGTGCATGTGTTGGGGATAAGTTCTACTCTGTATCTGCTTAGGTGTTAGTTGCTTATTCCCACATCTCCTATAGAGGACTTAGTTTGACTCCTGCTTGTTAAAACCCAGTGTGAAGCCGACCAAAACACAGACAGCATCTCAAAGCTGGTTTTTGAACAGGAAACTTAAATAGATTCCATGATATAAAACCCTGCCATAAATTTGTTGTTGTGTTTACAATGGAAATTTCTGACAGTGCTGTACTTTTAATATGGATTTTAGTCTGTGCAAAGACTCACACAAAACAAATAACAAATGTTATCATGTACCATCAAGTGATTCTTCATGGTATTTATTTCTTCATTATTTCTGCTAGGTATTACAAGGAACAAAAGTGAGGTCAAGGTATCAATAACCTCCTGCAGCACCAAGACGGAATTCAAGAGGAAAAGCAGAACCACGATCTTCAAAGGATGCTCCTTAAAGGCTGGAGAGAAATGTACTTATTCCATCAGTTCCCTTTCTTTCCCCCTAGAATATTTTATTCAACTATCTCAACTAATTAAGGAAAAATTGTATCAAACCACAGCATTCAATTTACTTAGAATTAAACTTTCTGTTATGATTCAGTTTTTGAAAGCTGGAAATTTTCTATTTTCAAGTTAGATAGATGTTCTCCACCAAACAGTAGAGTGAATTTTGTTTTCACCATGTTTTACCTCTAATAGAATTTCAAGTAGAAAAGAATGAAATACAGAAACAAGTTATATAACTTGACTATTTTCTCAGCAGTTCTATTCTACTACACTGATAGAATTGTCAAAGTTTCAAACATGTGGAGGTAAATAAGAGAAAATGTGAAGATTCTGAACTTTGTCTATTTAATTTATTGAAAAAGAAAAAAAATATTAAAAAAAGGAATTTAGAATTACCTTTAAAGCTCATTCCTTTGTCCTCTCAAGTTGTTTCAGAGAGGAAAACACAAGCAAGCTCTGTTTAGAAAATGTGATCAGCTCTGAACAGAAGGTTTAGATCCCTGGACTGTACTGAGGAAATATTTGTCCGTACCACATATCATCTAGACTCAGTCTTCCTTGATGATATTTCCATTTTAAAGTTTATAGCTAGATGATACCCAAAGAGGTAGATTAGTTCTTTCAACTTTTGTTCAGCAATCTCATAATTCCTGTGCTGACCTAATCATAGGCAGTTCTAACCATAATCTGTACTTATAGATTTATGAGCCTTTCTAAAGAATTAGTAATATGATAACTACCATAAACCTTAAACCAACAGTTTACCTACATTGCACACGAGCATATAGCTCAAGATCTCTAAACCAGCCCTAAATAAGCTAGTTCAGTTAGTATCAGATACAGTGTAAGCACCTTGAGGCACAGCAAATTACCTACCAGGAGCTCTGTGCTTGAGGAGCATGAACTTGACTTTACTTATAGATTCTAGTTGAACACTTGTGCTTACCATTTGTCCTGGGTTTTTTTAAGAGGATGATAGAAAGTTTTAATGTAAGCTTTGGTTTAGGTTAAGATCATGTATATAGTCAAAATAGTAAACAAAAAGGTTTTAAATCCATCAGACATTTTACTATAGCTGACAGTTACATTGCCAACAGCTAAGAGACAAGAAAAAAACATCATAAAGTTACTTTTCTATTTGCTTTGATCTGTTCTCAAGAATGATTTCTGAAACTGTTGGTTAATGTACGTAGCTCCTAAACTATACCTTTATAGCTTTCATAGAACAAACTAGTTATCACTACTGCCAGCAGTTAATGAACAACTCATGATTGAGTATCAAAATATCAACAGACAATATTAATTCAACCGAATCACTTGTTCTTAAGCATTTTCGGTTCAGAGGCAGCATAAGTGGAAACATATATGTGTCACTGTGTTCATCGTTCATTAAAAATCTTTGTGAAGATGTTCTACTCTTGGTACTGTGAGATAGTTCAGTATCAAAAGTTTTTATCACACTACCAATTATATTTCTTATAACTTTTTTTTTCTAGTACAAATGCTTTTATTCCCTGTAATTTAGAAAACCCATTCCTAAACATCTGCAATAAAACGATAAGGTAACTAAATTAATGGCAGCTGTAATCTTTATACATAGCAAAGAATATCTGATCCTCTGCCAGAATTTCAACCCCTTTTTATTTAATTGTTTGTTCTTCTTGCTTTTGTCCCTTCAGCATAACAATTAAATGCTGCCTTCTCATAGGCAATCTGATCAAGTGTTGATTGCCATTAGATGCTTTAACTGGGAGAGAAAAGAAAAAAATAAACCTGGAGAAATATGCTGGTTTCACTTATTCACAGAGGATTAATTGGAGTATAATTGCCTTCAATATCACCTTTTTAAACACCACTGTAAATCATTACTAGAAGAATATCAGAAATCGTTTCCCTGTAGCCAACCACAACCCCTTATTTTTTTCCCCTAATTGGTCTACTCGGGTCACTTCTTGTTTTAAGGGAGTAGCTTGAACTACAAAAATATCCCTGTAGTATCAGGAATGTACATCTACACTATTCTAAAACCAAGCCAGCCCAAGGACTAGTGAACTCAGGATAGTTCGAGACAGTACACTTCAGAAGGATGTTTTGGAACAACAATGGACATATCTATAGCTTTTGCCTCTGTCAACTAACAGAAACAGTACTGAATCTAGTTCCTTAGAATCAAACACTTGAAGTTTGGGGGTTTTTATTTAAAGTGAATTAATACAGATACAGCGAGGTTTTAATATTTCTGAATGGCATAATCCACACAGAAACTAGAGATTATTTTTAAAAGCTTATTTTAAATTAACACGTTTACTTATTGCAAATGAACTTCTAATAAATATTCTGTTCCATAGAAACTTTTAGACATATGCTTCATGCCAACTGACTTCATCTGGACTCTAGTTGCTCTGATGAAACTGTCTTAATCACTGACATATTTATTGTTGGCAAGGAGCAAGGGGAATGGAACAGAGATTTTCCTGACCAGAAGAATCACAATCAATATTAGGAGTTGGAAGGGACCTTAAAAGATCATCTAGTCCAACCCCCCTGCCTGAGCAGGGTCACCTAGATTAGATCACACAGGAACATGTCCAGGTTGGTCTTGAATGTCTCCAGAGAAGGAGACTCCACAACCTCTTTGGGCAGCCTGTTCCAGCTCTGACACTCTCGCAGTGAAAAATCTTTTCCTTATGTTTACATGGAACCTTCTATGGTGCAACTTAATGTGCACAGGCCATTCCCTCTTATTCTTGCTCTCATTCCTAACTATTAATCTTGGTTTGTATTTTCAGCATCATAGCAAATCGTAACTCAGCCAATAGCAAACACCAGTAACATTGTTTGAAAACAGAAAAAAAAAAAAAAAATTAAGGTATCAAGATTCCTTAAAAAAACATAATCCAGGAATTTCTTTTTCCCTTCCACTAAAGCAAATGTAGTAGTGCAATATGTTTTAGTATTTATGTTACAGTAGGTATGTTAAAATAAAGTACTACACAGAGATTAACATCTGTGCTGAAACTATGCATTTTGACAGGTCCTTGATATTTTTTATTCATACTAGACAATCAGAAAGAAGTCATTATAGTAGGCATTTTTTTCTTTAAAAAAAACAAACATAGATTTTTATAAATAGGAGCATCAGGGAGCAAGTTGAAGATCGTTAAAAATATTTCGGTGCAAAAAACCACAATTCCAGTAGAGCAACAATAACACAGATCTCTAACTACTCCCCACTGTTACAAGTGGCAGCTGAAAGTATGATAGCCAAGTGTCTCAGTTATATTTGAGCATTTGCAGTTAATGCATCTTCCAGAGCCAATACATTTAAAAGTTTCTTATTGTTTCAGCTTTCTATTCTTCACAAATCTTTAGATAAAAAAAAAAAAAAAATCAGGAAAAAATATGAAAGAATAGTTGTCAACAAGATTCAGATTCTGTCCTTTGCTCACCTTCTGGCTTTGTTGTTCAATGGTGGTTGTATTATCCTTGGGCACACTATGTATTAGATACATCAATCTGGAAAATTCAAGCCCTATCATAAATATCAAGTACTAACAGGCAAATTGACCCGTCACTCCCATGGGCTTCTTTGATCACTGTAGTTGCCTATATATTACACATGTAATAACCCTGAAATAATGTTTTATTGCTGTTTAATATTTATTTAGGTTGATGAAAGCAAAATATATTGCTCTGTCATTAAAAATCATATAGAATTAAAAAAACTTGTCTTGCGACTTGTAATATAACTTATTGGATGATCATGGAGTTCTATTAACAGCTATGAAATCAAGGGGGCTTATGGCTTGTTTGCAATTGTTATCTCTTATCTAATGTGAGTCAGAACTCATTAAGCATTAGCCAATTTATGAAATTACTTCTTTATTGGAAAAGTGACTGTTTTCCCCCAGAATAAAAACCCTCAAACCAACAAAAAACCAACAAAACCTACCTAGCTATTGCTGCAATTAGCCAGAATGAAGTTAATAATGTCAGACGGAAAAGGTTTTACAATGTTTTCCTCTGTAGTTCAAACAGAAACCCCCCAGTGTAACTCAGCCCAAAGATGAGGAAATGAGTTCAGAGAATTTAAGACAGAGCTCATTCTGCTAACACAGTAAAAGTCAGACACCTCTAAAGAAGGAACAGAGCAAAGATGTGGTAAATGCCCCTCAGAAAGCCATCTCCAAGATTTGGTCAGTTAGACTCTGCTTTGCAGAAGGCGGTATACATGTAATCAGCCTTTATTGATCCAGATACCTACAACAACGACCCTGCAACAGATTGTGACTTACTGCATCTCTTGACTCAGAGCTCCAAGTAAGCACTTGCTGGATAGGAAGTCACAAATGTGCAGGAACATTAGAAGTAATGAAAAATAATTACTCTGCAAAAGTCAGTTGCAGGATAAGATCTGGTGTTTCTGTGCCATCCAAGTATCCCTCCAGCACCCAGAAAGTCAGAGACGGGCACCTTGGTCTCACAGCACTCCCTTGGTGCATCACAGAGAGCAGCAAGACAGACACACGAGACTTGTGGATCCTGGTATTTATAGTGCCAAACTCCAATAATCCCATATGGCTTTTGTTATTCATACACAGCTACATGTGCCAAATAGCCTTTATTAAAAATACAGCTAAAGGTCTCACCAGAAAGGACTCTGAGGCAGAAGGACAGGAACCATCATTGGTTCACAGGTCACTGTGAACAATGAAAGTTACTCTTTTAAACTGCATTTCACATTACTGGGTCTGTGGCTGCAAATCTAAGAGTACATAGCCTAGATATTGACAGTGCTATCAGGAGCAACAGATGCTGAAGAGAGGCAAAAAAGTAATTAATTGCATGCAGATCCATTAATACTAGAGGAAAAATCCCAGTGACTGGATCTAGCATCTTGGTCACCTGTGACAGGTTAAGACCAGGAACAGGAAGGAAAAGAAAATTGCACATAATCCCCTCAAGCAAATGACGAAGACCCAGGTCAGCTGCTGGAGGTCAGTCACTGGAATGTTCCTCCCCTGGCATGCTGGAGGAGACAACAAGCTTCCCTCCTGTGACACAGAAAGCACACTGGTCTTACAGTTAGGGACAAGCCAAGCACTTTATGAGTCCAAGAATCTCATTCTTTAGCACATCAGAGGCCTCTGTTCAATACATGCTGCTTTTCAGTGAGGGCCTGGCATACTAAAGGTTAACAATGTTACTACTGCCTTGTTAATGACAATGTGCAATTTTCCTATCTGGAGTTTCCTTATTGTGGGAGCATAGGATATTAGGGAGGAGAGGGTGGGTGGACTTGTACTGATTAATTGAATTAATTTCCGGCTTAATTAAAATACATTATGTACTACATATTTTATTACAGAACTATAGAATGGCATGCCCTCAACAAACGCATTTCTATGATAAGATTTCCTTCAATTAGTGCCAGCACAGCTAGCTCTGAACGCAACAAACAGCCGGGCAGGACGTGCTGGGAGGAAGAAGGGGGAAAACCAGCGTGAGAGGTGCTGTGACTGGCAGGCTATGGGGCAATCCAGTGTGCCTCTGGCTTCAGGAGGAAAACTGAGGAATAGGTGGTGGTTCATTGTTGGACTGACAGCAGAAACCAGCACCATGCTGCTTACTGGTCCCTCTGCCAGCACGCTGGCAGCTTTGTGGGGCTATGACATGAACAATGTGTTCAGGTGCTGGCTGCCTCCTGACCACCAGACAATCTAAAATAACAATCCCACCCATATTTTGAGTACCAGCAGTGCCAAAGATGAACCAGACAATTACTAGAGCCTTGTGCTAAAACTGCATTACTTCCTCACCAGCAGAACTTGAACACTTCAATGCTCCAGCTTTCAAAAAAGGTTTTTCTACAAGATGGGTTCACATTCATGATTTCTGACACAGTACCACATAATGAGGTCACGACTGTTGCAGCATCCCATTAGCAACATTAGCATCCTCACTGCATTATGATCTGCATTTGATGGAACTGCTTCCCTCCCAACCCTCTATCTTCCAGGGACTGTTTAGTTTTGGGTTGGTTTTTTTTGGGTTTTTTTTTGTGGCACCAGTTATATGCAGAGTAGAAGACTAGAAAACAAAACCATAGTAATTTTATATTGCTAAAGCCTGAAAGTACAAAGGAACTGAATGTCACTGCTCCCAAGCAGCTAACAGGGAACAAATGCTCTTTTGTGTGGTTGCAGAGCATACAGGCACACAGGTAGCAGACCAAGTGGCCTGAGCAACATGAGAAATCTGCCAAAAACACTCTGCAATGCAGGCAAATATTAGCATGTAATAATAAATCACAAGATGTGATCATAAGTTAACTGCTGCTTCCAAGCAACACAGTATGACATCAGTTACTACATTATGAGTGAATTGCCCCACGCAGACAAGACTTTTTTTATTCACAACAATTCAGAAGTAGATAAATTCCATCGTGTAGACAAACTCTCAGACTAGAAGTAGCATGCCAAAGCCAAACAGAATCTCACCCTCACTCAATTTCAGTGGAGTTATTCTACAACCTTTTGGCATTAAGCACATATTCTTTTCTAATTTTAGAGGCAGAGAAGAAATATTTTGTATATGTTACAGCCTGACAGCTGTGCACGTGGGAAGATGATCCACAGAAACATTCTGAAAGTTTAGGCTTCCATCTAAGTACCACAAGCTTGTTCTCCCACAGCCTCACATACTGCAATCATTTAGATGCATATTCAGCTAAATGCTGCCCAATACCTCTGGATACTCTCTCTCTCCATGCAGATGTGAATAACTGAATGGGCTAAAGGCAGGGAGAAATCATGACCCTCCAGAAAGAAAAATTCCATAACTGTTCTGCTTTCACAAGATACTGAGAGATCTATTTAATTTCAAGATCCATTCCATGAGAGTTGAAAATATGAATGTAAATTGATGCTGTACAGCCATGTGAAATTTAAGAACAAGAATGTTCTCAAGAGTTGATGTCAGTTTTCCTTTCACCTAAGCTTAGATGCAATAATTAACATCATGTCGGCCCATGTAAATCACAAAAGCATCTCCTATAAGAACACCAGAACTTTTAGTGCAGACCTTAAACTAGCCCTTGCAGATCATATCTTTTAAACCCAGGCTGCCCACAACACAGAAGCAATAGAGTAGCTGCTGAGAGCAGGGAAATAGATGTGGAAACTGTGCACATTTACACATGAACCTGTTCTTCAGTAGTGGGACAAATTCAATTTTGCAGCCACGCAGATTCCATTTAAGACTTATTATTATATAACTGAGAATACGTTCAGAAGAGAAAAACCCTGATACATATAAAGCATTAGATCTGAATGCTAATCCAGAAGATGGGTGGGTTGCAAGCTAGAGTTCCACACTAGCAGCAGGATGCAGTACTTCTCTGTCTTTCTCTTATTTTTCAGCTTCCATAACCTTAACTGTGTATTTCATTTTGAAGTCCTGACCCAAGCCATCTGCCTTAAAGCTGTGTAATGTAAACTGACAGGCAGGCAAAAAAGGACAGTCAGCTATTAGCCAAATATTTGCCTAATGAAGTTAGATTACCCATAATTTTGCTTTTATCATGCCTTTCACACATAGAGATGCTATTCCATGTAGAGGTCCGTCAGAAGAACAGCTGCCTTCTGTAAAACTAGAGAAGTTTCCTTCAGCACCTACTGATTGCCAACAACCTCTCAGTTGCTGTTTGGTTGGTTTTTTTTTTTACTGTCACTCATAATGTTTCTGTTATTCAGTTTTTGTCCTACTAAAAATTCAGATCAAAGGGCTACAGCTATCCCACAGACTACGATGTGGCAAAGGATCTGAGCAAGCTTGAAATGAGAAAGTCTGCATGTCTGCAGACAGGGCCACATGGTACTCAGCAGAGGATAATTTATCCTGCTTCTGAGGAAACTAAATTACCCATGGTAAGACTTGTGCTGCCACAAGCAGGATTTCTACAAATACCCAAGTTACCTCATTTAAAGCTCGGATGGGCATCTATAAACAACATTGAAAGCTGCAAGGTGTCAGAATTAACTGCTTTTTCCTTGAATAGATTACATATCATCAATATCTAATTGCCATAGGAAAACACAAAGACAGAGAAAGCTTCCATCAATAAGTATTCAAATCCATAACAATTCTGTGGCATACTGAAGCCAGGTCACTCCAAGAACTCACAAACAATTAATTAAAATTTTGCTGTTGAGCTGTTAAAAACAAAACAGTCGTTAAAGACCAAGACAGCAAGCAGGCTTCAACTCTGCTGTCCTCTTAGAGGAAAAAAGTAGCGATACTGCTTAGTGCTTAACTTACTTTATCTTTGAGAACTGAACTCTCCTCCTAAAGTCTGCCCATCTCAATGTGACATTTAAACAGTAAAGGACTTTCACCGAATTCTTTTTGCAATCATGTAACCTCACAATGTTATTTTCAGTAACTGAGAAAGGTAATTTTTATGTAACCAACTATATACTGATGCCAGAATTAAAAAAAAAACATTTGTACAAAGGTGGGGGGGGGTAATTTTATTTTTTTAAAGACACAAAGTTCTCTTGTGGGGTTGTTAGGATCTCGCAAAATCTGCTACACATTAGAAAGGACATGTTCTCCAACACTGAACACCCACGCTGCCAACTAGGAGATATTTTGGATGTTGTCTTCTTCTTGGGCATTAATACTGTAAGGTATTATGCAAGGTACTGTAATGTTTGCATTTGATATTGTTTACAAGGTCTTCAGAAACTGAGTGGGATTTTCAGAAGTCATTGCAGTTTACTCAGCTCTGCTCTCTCAAAATGAAATTATTACACCACTGGTTTTATTCATAGGAGAGCTATATGGATAGCTCTTGAAAACCATTCAGAGCTTTTCTTGAATAAAAAAATTTCCATACTTTTGACATTTGTAGCTGGCAATGTAGATTCTAAAAATCCCCACAATCACTTCATTACATCATAGCTTGAAACACTGAGAAAAACAACCTCCTGTTTTTATTGTTCTGGTAGGTTAAGAGAAACAAGCTTGGATTTTTTTCAGCAAATGTGGCATCTCCACTGGCTTGATGACTGCAACAACCAGGTAAGAATTAAACAAAGAGTTGCATCAGCTTGAGTTATGTTTGGAGAGCTGGAGGAAGCAGCTACTTAATGAAGAGGGATTGTAATCACACAGCATATGGAGGTTATATGTTCTTTGATACTTTCCTACAGCTTCCTCTTCAGGGAGATTAAAGGCATAGAGGACAGGAAATCTTAGGCAGAAACTTCAAACAGAACTTGGAAACAGTTGAATAGCTACACCATGGGAAAAAAAAGAGTCTGCAGAGAGGCAGATTGTAACTGGGCAGCAAGGACCTGCCTAAGCTTGGCAAAGAATAACCAAATTTAGATAAGACTCTGTGTGTCTAAGGATTTACTTTAATCTTTTTGCTCGTAAAACTCCTGTGGAAAAACAAATCACATGCCATTCTGCGTAAGTGGTTCCCTGTGATTGTACATGGTGGTTCATGGCAGCTCCAGCAGCAAGAACTAAAGCTACTGCTCTGACCAATAGCAGATCAAACAGGTCAGGGAAAAAGGAGGTCAGTCACAGAAACCCACCAGGAATAAAAGGAATGTGTAGGCCTGATGCTAACAGTACATACTCAGAGAAGAGACAAAAGACCTGATCTGCTGGAAGGCACACCCAGGAACACCATGGGAACCTTCATGGGGCAGCAGAGGTTAATTACATACATTTCATTTTTCTAATCTTTCATTTCATGGGTGATTTTACATTTCAGATTATTCCTTATGACAGGTCCCTTCCCAAAATAAATGCTCTTTTTCTTGCCTGTAAATGAAGGACTATATTTCTAGTCAACCAAGAAAACAGATTTCCTTACTGTCAGTTCTTCACCTAGGCAATGGCCTGCAATCACAGAAAGGTCCAACAGCAGCATTCTTTGTCCCTGTTTTGAAGCCACCAAAGTTCCACATCAAAAATAAACTTGAAGGACTGGAAACCAAAGCAATCACCCCACTGGTGACACCTCCCTGGTGGAAGCTCCCACACGTGACCCTATGCCACGCACTCCTTTCAGAGTAGCCTGCTGCTAGGGATGAAGTAATTTGAAATGGTTTTAGTCACTATCAGGAATTTCACTCACTAGTGAAGTGGAAGGCAATAAAGAACACTGAACCATTTGCACTCTTGTCTCTAATTCCAATCCAAACCCCAAGTTTGGGTTGATAATTTAACAGTTCAAAGTATCTTGTTATAGGGGTTTATCTTTGCTAGGAACAAGGCAAGTTTTAATGTTTTTCAGTTCAAGATTATTGTCTTTGGAATATTTGAGAAGATAATTGCACGCAATATGTAACAAGGTTAATGCAAGATAGGGAAATCCAGGAGATCTGATATCTTATTGTCATATTCATTCAACTGCATTAACAGAACTTGAGAGGAACTAACATACAGCTAGTAAAAACACAACCAAAGATCACAGAATTGTAGGGTTTGGAAGGCACCTCAAGAGATCATCAAGTCCAACGTCCCTGCCAAAGCAGGTTCCCCAGAACAGGTCACACAGGTAGGATTCCAGATGGGTCTTGAATGTCTCCAGAGAAGGAGCCTTCACAACTCTCCTGGGCAGCCTGTTCCACTGCCCTGTCACCCTCACCACGAAGAAGTTCTTTCTCCCATCATTGCAGAACCTCCAGTGGTCCAACTTGTGGCCATTGCCCCTTGTTCTCTCCCCACAGGCCACTGAAAAGAGGTTGGACATTTCCCTTTGACTCCCGCACTTCAAATGTTTATAAACAACATTAACAAGATCCCCCAGTCTTCTCAAGGCTAAACAGCCCCAGCCGACTCAACCTTTCGTCATAGGAGAGATGCTCCTGGCCCTTAATCATCTTTGTGGCCTCCGCTGGTCTCTCTCCAGGAGATCCCTGTCTTTTTTGTACCAGGGAGCCCAGAACTGGACACACTACGTCAGGTGAGGCCTGACCAAGTCAGAGCAGAGGGGGAGGATCACCTCTTTTGACCTGCTGGCTATGAAGATCATAGATTCATAGAATTGATAAGGTTGGAAAAGACCCCTAAGATCATCCAGTCCAACCATTAACCTACTGCCACCAAGTCTACCCTTAGACCATGTCCTCAAGCACTGCATCTACCCGTCTTTTAAACACCTCAAGAGATGGGGACTCAACCACCAACCTGGGTAGACCGTTCCAATGCTTGATGACTCTTTCAGTAAAGTTCTTTCTAATATCTAACCTAAATTTTCCCTGGCACAACTTGAAGCCATTACCTCGAGTTCTGTCGCCTGTTACTGGGGAGAAGAGACCAATCCCCACCTCACTGCAACCTCCTTTCAGGTAGTTGTAGAGAGCAGTAAGGTCTCCCCTCAGTCTCCTCTTTTCCAAACTAAACAACCCCAGCTCCCTCAGCCGCTCCTCGTAGGGCCTGTTCTCCAGACCCTTCACCATCCTCGTTGCCCTTCTCTGGACACGCTCCAGCACCTCAACGTCCTTCTTGAAGTGAGGGGCCCAAAACTGGACACAGTACTCGAGGTGAGGCCTCACCAGTGCAGAATACAGGGGGATTATCACCTCCCTGCTCCTGCTGGCCACACCGTTCCTGATCCAAGCCAGGATGCCATTGGCCCTCTTGGCCACCTGGGCACACTGCTGGCTCATGTTTAGGTGGCTGTCAACCAACACCCCCAGGTCCCTTTCCGCCAGGCTGCTCTCCAGCCACTCCTGCCCAAGCCTGTAACGTTGCCTGGGGTTGTTGCGACCAAAGTGCAGGACCCGGCATTTGGCCTTGTTGAACGTCATATTGTTGGCCCCAGCCCAACAATCCAGCCTGTCCAGATCCCTCTGCAGGGCCTTCCTACCCTCCAGCAGATCGACACTCCCACCCAATTTGGTGTCATCTGCAAACTTACTGAGGGTGCATTCAATCCCCTCGTCCAGATCATCTATGAAGATGTTGAACAGAACTGGTCCCAACACCGAGCCCTGGGGAACACCACTGGTGACCGGTCGCCAGCTGGATTTGGCTCCATTCACCACCACTCTCTGGGCTCGGCCATCCAGCCAGTTTTTAACCCAGCGCAGAGTGCACTTGTCCAAGCCGTGAGCAGCCAGCTTCTGCAGGAGAATGCTGTGGGAGACGGTGTCAAAGGCCTTGCTGAAGTCCAAGTAGACAACATCCACAGCCTTCCCCTCATCCACTAAACGGGTCACCTTGTCATAAAAGGAGACCAGGTTAGTGAAGCAGGACCTGCCCTTCATGAACCCGTGCTGGCTGAGCCTGATCCCCTGGTTGTCCTGCACCTGCCACATGATGGCACTCAGGATGATCTGTTCCATGATCTTCCCCTGCACCGAGGTCAGGCTGACAGGCCTGTAGTTTGTTAAACAAGATGTTAAACAAGATGTCTGTAGTCCAACTGGGGACTTTTCTGGTTAATAGGAGAATAATATGAAGACAGAAAGATGTACAAATAAAACATCTAAAGATAAGCTATACATATTTGTAACATGAATGATTACTTCTAGTGCATAATATTACATTAAAAAGTCAAAATTTCATTATATTATAGAATCATAGAATGATTAGAGTTGGAAGGGACTCCCAGAGGTCATCTAGTCCAACCCCCCTGCAAGAAGCAGGGACACCCCCAACTAGATCAGGTTGCTCAGGGCCTCATCCTCATCCTTGAATGTCTCCAGGGATGGGGCATCCACCACCTCCCTGGGCAACCTGTTCCAGTGCTCCACAACTCTCACAGTAAAGAACTTTTTTCTAATATCCAATCTAAATCTCCCTCCCTCTATTTTAAAACTGGTATCCCTTGTCCTGTCACAACAGGCCCTGCTGAACAGCCTCTCCCCATCTTTCTTGTAAGCCCCCTTGAGGTACTGGAAGACCGCTATAAGGTCTCCCCGGAGCCTCCTCTTCTTCAGGCTGAACAGCCCCAACTCTCTCAGCCTGTCCTCATAGGAAAGGTGCTCCAGCCCCTTTATCATCTTTGTGGCCCCCCTCTGGACCCTCTCCAACTGGTCCATGTCCTTCTTATGTTGGGGGTTCCAGAACTGGACACAGTACTCCAGGTGAGGTCTCCCGAGGGCAGAGTAGAGGGGGAGAATCACCTCCCTCGACCTGCTGGCCACGCTTCTTTTGATGCAGCCCAGGATGCGATTGGCCTTCTGGGCCACAAGAGCACATTGTCAGCTCATGTTGAGCCTCTCATCCACCAGTACTCCCAAGTCCTTCTCCTCAGGGCTGCTCTGGAGCCACTCTCCACCCAGTCTGTAGTTGTGCCTGGGATTGCCCCGACCCAGATGCAGGACCTTTCACTTGGCCTGGTTGAACCTCATGAGGTTGGTACGGGCCCACCTCTTCAGCCTGTCAAGGTCCCTCTAGATGGCATCCCTCCCCTCCAGTGTGTCGACAGCACCACACAGTTTGGTGTCATCGGCGACACAGATGGTACTGTGTCATATGCTACAAGGAAACACCATCTTGGATCCATGCTGCTGGAATCTACAGCTACTGCATGGCCACCAATGTATCAAATGTGACCTGTACTCTCTCCCATATTTTCCTTAGGAGTCCTCCCCTGAGAGTAGGGCAAGTATCAGCTGGTGTCCTTGCAGTGCAGGAGCAAAGCAGACAGCAAGGAGCAAACCCAGCAGGATCCACCAGCAAAGAGAAGTTCTTCACGCTGGGGTGCAAGGCCTGCAAGACATCTTCACATGGGAGGGAAGGAAACCAGCAGCCTAAAGATTCCCTCTGGAAGGAGACAGGAAGGAATACTCTGCAGTTTTTCAAAAGCTGTTTTATAATAGCAGCTAGACTGTGACAATGAGGTATCTGCCAATGTGCAACACCACTTACCTTTTGCATATTCCACACATTGGAGGTTCTGAAAACAACAATCTGGATATTCTTCCTAGGTACATGCACAAAAAAAAAAATAAAACTAAGGGAAAGGAGAATATATTTATTTAAATTAATATCTAAGTACAAAAAGCTAGGAACTATTGTCTGAAATATTTTTCTTCAAATAAAAAGCTCCCAAAATGTAAAACCATCTGTTCAATCTTAGCCTAGAAGGATAGTGCCCTCTGGTGATAAAAATGACCTATTATTTGAAAGTATAAAAATCTCTTGTGTTTTTTTCTTATGACACTTCTAAGCAGCACTAGACTACTCAATTTTCAAAGCTCAGCTTTTAAAATATGCTTAATTCAGAAGCTTTTATTTGTAGTAAAAATATCTGGTTATGTATGACTGCAAAAATCTAGTAAATTAACGTTTTCTGATCAGATACAAATAGCTGCTGATCCTGCTGCTCTGCAATCCCCAGTATATACTGTGGTTCACAAGAATTTTAAAGAGGCAAAAGTTATATACTTTGTGGTTGTGCCTTTTGAGAATAAATGGAGGCCTTACAGTGAGTCATTAACCTGCTCCAGTTCCCAGTAAGTTTGTCTAGTCAACTATAGGAAAGAAAATAAGGATAATATGACCATATTTAATCCTATTTATAAAAAGAAAGATTCTATATCCATAACGTGTTCCACTGAAAATCTCAATAATTGATTCAAGTACAAGTAAATAAGTAAATTGGGGAGCGGGGGGAGGACAAGGGGAGGGTGTGGTGTGTGTGTGTAATTTCTAAATATTCACATATTGAGAAAAGTACTGAAAAAATGAACTGTGAAAAGGACAATATATTACTGACATCACAATACTAAATAGTATTAATGCTAACACTCAGTGATACACCTCCTAGATAAGTATGTAGAACATAACTAAACATTGTGGAATTACTGTGATCTTTATTTCACCTCATATCATAGTTTATTTTTCTCTGAAGTGTCTTATTTGCTTCAAAGATTGCTGCCACAAGTCTACATCCCTCAAACCAGTGACAGGGAAGAGGGGTTGAGGATGCTGAGAGAAATTATTTCCTTCAGGCAGCAGAACAGATACCTTAACTAGAAGCATGCAGCATCAGAGACTATGATAAGGCTTATTTCTGACCAAACTCAATAGATGCAACAGAAACACTCTACAGAAGTAAATGACTTTTTACAAAAGTCACCCATAGCAAATGAGTACAAGGGCCAAAAGGAAGAGAGCAGCAGGTAGCTGACTCAGTTTCCCTCTGTAGATGCTTCTGTAGTTACCTGACATGCCTTTTATTGATACATCTTATTTTCAAACTACAGCAATATCAGAAAAGTGTGCTTCAACTGGGATATACTTATTATGTTTGCTAGGTTGCAGGGGGAAGTTTAGCAGAACCTTGCTTAAACCTGTTTTAACTTTCCATATTAGCCTTTTCTACCAAAATGACAAGATTTTTATGGACATTTTTGTTTTACTAACAATGAAAATACTTACAAATATTGGCAAAACTTATATTATCTTTTCCTAAGGCTGAAGAGTAGAAACAACAGAGAACTCACAAGGGGAAAGAAACCAGTGAAATTCTGCACACCAAGTTAGTATCTTGAGATTCTAAAGATATTGGAGAGGGAGACTAATTCATAATGTCAAGACTCCAAGATCCTTGCGCCACAGACGCATCTGCTGAGAATGCTGGTAAGGAAAACACCTTTTCAGCTCCTTACACTAAGGAGCAGCAGCAGTGAAGACACAATCATGTGAATGCTGATGTGAACCTGCCTGCACTCATGAAGAGGGAGGTTGAGAGATGGAGAAATCCCATAGTCTGCGTCAGATATGACAATTCTAATCACTAGCTGTGTCACACTGCATTTTTCCGGGCATTCATACTGCAATGTCTTAGAGACTTTCTGTTAGTGTTTTTCCATAGCTGCATGCCCAGAACAAGAACCCTCCTTGAGAAGATTAAAGTAGGCTAATTCTGCCTTGAAAAGGGTGGAAGCGTGACAGTGAATAACAGGAAAGCCCTGGAGAGCTGAAGCGTGCTGCCATAGCAGTTGGAGGAAGCATTAGCCACCTTCCCACACACTGCAGCAACAGCAGCAGTTGCCCTTAGACTATCCAAGTACTCCACACTGCCTACACCAGCTATTTTTGGGAATGCCTATACCACAGGGTCTAATGACCCAGACAACTCCCTGTGCCTATACTGTGCCACTGTTGCTCGTTCTGTAGCAGCATGCACCGTAATAATAATGGAATAAACTGCCCAGAATGCCCATAAAAGCAGGATGCATTCAAAGTTTTAAGTGGTCCCCTTCACAGCAACACTTGAGAAATAAAGGAAAACAGGAGATGACCACTGAAATGAAAGAAGGTTCAGTTTAATTTCCCTTTTCCAAGATGGATCTATACAAACATTTGATGATCTATACAAACATTGAACCTCTGCCCTCTGTAACTGCCCTACCACCTTTTACAGCTCAGTGTGTTGCAGCAGAATTAGTTTTAAGAATTTGCAGACAGTGATTGTAAGATAAATTTTATCTGAATCTATGCTAGTGAACAAGTTTAAAGTACCATTTATGTTCTATTTACAGTTTATACAAAATTAAATTCTTATTATTGAGTTAGATGGATTTATGTACATTGCCTTTCAAAATTTAACCATTAATTATGTGAGGGAAGAGTATATAAGTGTACTTTAAAAGCTGCAAATAAAGTTGCCAATAGAAACATTTCTATTCTACCCAGAGCAGAAAATTATTCAAGCTGAATCTGCTTTCATTTTATTAGAACTTCTCAAAAGCAATCTTGGTAAAGCAAGACACAGTTCTACAAATTAGTCTGCATTTTCTACTGTCTTAGTTGTTTCCACTTGTTTTCTAGCACAAAAAAAAACAAAATAGTAGTTGTGTCAGATGTTAAACATGTTGAACAGTCAGGATCATAATGTTAAAAGCTTTAGCTATACATTTAAGTTTTCCGTGAGCATTTGACATCATCAAAATTGTAAATGTTAAAAAGATCAACTAAAAATTACTCTCATTTAAATATGAGCAAGAACAGAAAAGCATTTGAAATTAAAATCAAATCAACAAGACCAAGTAATATGCTGCAGAGCTACCTTAAATGTTTTTATGTGATCCACCAGACATTTTACTCTAGAGGGAGTTGCTAGGGATTTCTAAACCTAAGAAATTTGATTGTACGTGCAGGTCTTAATTTTGGAGTAGTTTGGAGACATGAAATAGCAGCCATTGCCAGAATCAAGCTAGTTACTCCTAGGAAAAGTAACCATCTTCCCTTCCTCCGACATTCCCAGCAGTGGAAACGAAACCAGCTCCGGGTAACTCATATCCTTTGTTCTCTTCCCACAGCAAGAGTTAAGGTTAGATCAGGGTTCACCCTTCATGTAAAACAATTCAGTTTTTATATAGTGCTATAAAGTCTTCCACTGATCCTGTTATTCCTACTGCCCAACTCCCTTTTCCAGTTTCTGATTATTCAATTGCTTTTCTACATGCTGAATAGTTCATAGTGAAAAGCTATCAATTAAAAAAGAAGTGACTCACCAAAATTAGGAGTGAAGAAGCTCATATAACTTGATGCCACAATGCAGACAACAAACATAACTAAGAGTTATTAACATTTTAAGCGGCATCATTGTATCTTTTATAAATTCTTTGAAATCAGGCTTTTAAGGGGAAATAGTGTGCTGTCAGTAAATAGCTGAGAATACCAATAAAAAGTGCTCATATAGACATGCTTCATTATATGTGAACTCAACTTTAGCAGGATTAAGAAAGAGCAGAGGAGTACAATACTTGAAGCAGTCCAAGAAGTTTGCTTTGAAAGAGACACATTACTGGCACGGTCGTTTGTAGTTCTTGTGTTACGTGTCTCATCGTTATCATCATCATCATCATTATTATTACTCCACTCTGGATAACATTTGAGTACATTTCACTATCTTTAGGAATCCAAACCCAGGGAAATAATGGACAGAGTTGCCTGTTATTTCACCCATCAAAAGACAAATGTCATGAGAGGTTGTAAGATCTGCTTAAGTACTAAGGTTCCAATTGACAAGATAGAATAAAACACAAAGGAGTCTGATAACAGGCCATTTGTCAGTTAAAACATGGAACTTCTAAAAGTAGAGGGGAAAAAATAACAGGTTAAAATACTTGGAAGACTGCAATATATGCTGTGTTCTTAAATATTTTATTATCTAATACTGCTCCTACAAAACATATGGATGAAGGGAGTATTGATTTTTTTTCTTCCCATTGAAATCCATTTATAGAACAGCTCAATTTCTTTTTATATTTGGTTCCCTAGATAATAGTCTTAGTTCGACCCATGTGATTTACTGTGTCTTGGCACATCAAAGATTTCAGTAATATAGGACACACTCATTTGGACATGAATTAGACTATTCCTGGGAAAACTGAAGGCTGGAAATTATCACAGAATTATAGTCTGTCTGATGTGTTAGTTTAAAAATTGCTACTGACTGCTACATAGTATGACTCAAGAGCAAAGGAGACCAGCAAAGAACTTTCATCTAAAAAAGTTGCTTTGTTGCTTTGAGGGAGGAGGTTGAGGAAGGAACTGCAGTCAAGTTGTAACAAAACATTCCTCTGGGATAGTCTCTAAAGGGGCCATGGGATGCTAATAATAATTCTGGAAGATCAAGAAGTTTTGAAAAATTTATAAGCTCTACTTTTTGAAAGCATAGCGGATGCCTCAAACTTTTAGCAGACCCTAAATAGCGCCTGTCAACTCAAGCATAACAGAGCAGAAAGTGCTACTGATGTAATACACAGTACTAGCAGTGGGCAGTGCTCCAGAGCAACACAGCGACAAGTGAACAAGTTTTTTCCTAGGGAAGAAGCACATTTGAAGAGTTCACCTAGAGATACATGCCCAAAGTACAGCTAAATATAAACAGTAATTAAACAGGTTCCAAAAGAAAGGTATCATTGAGAGTGACTAACTTGCAATGCACTCTGAACATCCTGCTAATTGTTTTCTGGTTGTTTTGATGAGTTTTGTTTGTCTTGGTCTCTAAGATGAAGAAGTTTTACAGGAACCAGCACTGCAGGAGCTCTTGGATGAAAGAGCTTCTCTGGGACTATGAGACTTGTTTTCTTTTTCCAGGGCCTGGCATACAACTCACTTTAGCCCTGGCTCAATTTTCAGATCTGTAGAACCAAAAGAAGGAAATTTCACTTCCTCCATCACACACAGTGTTGAAATACATTTAGTCTATATGACTCATATGCAGGTTACCACCAGCAATCTATCCACTGCCTCACTACCTTGCACTGCACCCAGACATATATATATAATATATATAATGTATATATAATATATAATATAATATATATAATATGTATATATTATGTGTGTATATATATTTATATATATATATATATATAATTTTGGATCAGAATGAGAGCACATCATTACAATCTAGCCTGGAGGTTTTCCATACTAGTTTTACATGTTCAAATAACCATGCTGGAACGTAATGACATGCTCAGTTGTTGAGGTTTCATTAAACTTCAGCTTGTTTTGTATATTTGGGATCAACATTAAGTTGCTTATATATATATTGGTCTTTACCACTGAAGATGATCAGATCTTTATATTGGATAATTTCACTAAATATAGCTAGTACTGTGCAGTTTGCATCTACTACTACTACAATTACTCTAGTACTCATCAACATGAGTTTCAAATCTACTGTTTGAGGGGCATCGCATAAGCAAAATTATTCATTGTTTTACAATATGCAAATATTATGTCAAATAAAGCAGAAAAATGAAACATTTTTAAAGGTTAAATACTGCCCCAAGCAATACTGTGTAAACTTTAACTATGAATAATTTAAATTAAAATTAATGTTTAATTTCTACCAGTGAAACAACAAGAAACATGCCAGCCTGCCTTTCTTCCCTGAAACTATTTTGTAACATGTTACCAATATTTACAAATTAGCTTGTCATAAATAGAGCATGAGCACTGATTTAATTGCTGAGATACAGTATGTTCACATATGCCATGGACAGATCTGATAAGTTTTCCAACAGAGGCTTCTTACCATCAGTTTTCCATAGCATCTACACACAAAAACCCCAAAGTCTACTCAAGCAAAGTCTAGTCAACCAAAATTTTCTGCTCCAAAGAGGCCTCACACTCACTTAAGCTCCCATAGTCTCTCTAACCAGCTCGGTACCCATTTCTCTGTCCGCATTTGTCCCTTGAATTCGTTCAAAAGGCCCTGTAAGTAAGAGAAATAGAAATGCCACTGACAAGGCGGCAGCAGAACCTGGGGAACTGCTGGAAAGCTCTCGCAGGAAGGGGAGAAAGTCACAGGCCACCACAGCACACAGTTAATTGATAGTTCAGAAACAGCTCTTGTCACAGACAGGGGAGCAGACAGGTTTCTACCTACTTCAGTAGGCTGGAAATAGAACAGAAGAGGGAAATAAATCTCTCTACAACTACACAGAAGGCTACAACAGCTCTCCTGCTGTTCTCTTTCAGTAGTCTGAAAAGTCAGGGATTTAATTAAAGTACCTCAAGTTAATAATATTTGAGAAAGAAGAAACACAACTTGAGAAAGTGTGTGAACAGCCATTGGGAAGAACTGCATGTGTTGACAAGAGAAACTGCTACACACTACCTACTGTGTCATCAGATTGTTCCTCTTGGACGTGTTAGGTGATACACACAGTATACAAGCAAGAGAATGAGAGACTAAGCATCTTCACGTATTAAATAAACCACAAACCACAATTTGGCTTTTGATGTTGAATAAAAAGATCTCTTAAGAAGTGTTACATGATGTCTTTTTTTTTATGTCCTTTTCTCCTCTGTGAAAGCTAGCAAAGAATTTTATCGCTTCCTTCTTCAGCAGGTTTTACTACCACTTTAAGTTGTTACTTCTACTTTGGACTGCAAATTTCACTGAAATGAAATCCTACATATGTTCTTGTAGGTGTTTATTTGTCTTTACAGCAATAATTGAGAGTATATGCATAAAACTAGCACAGAAAAATAGACTTTTCTTTAAAAAAAACCACTTTGCTATATTCTTGCAAATATCAAAACTCTCCCTCAATAAATGCATCTCAGCAGCTATGCAGAAAGACACAGATTACCAAGAAAACGTCATAACAGAGCTCTCTGAATGGAGATGTGCAAAGTCATTGCTCACCTCCAGCATTCATAGCTGCTCAGCAGATGCCTAGCCTGGGGCACTAGGCTGCTTTTCTTCAGCTGTAGGAAGCACACGCAGAGAGGACTTGTTACTGAAACAGCCAAGAAGTACTTTCAAGACCTAGCCACACTAGTTCTGCCCAGTGCTGTATATTTGCTTGCTTCAAACCTGGCCCTCTCTTTCTGCCCTTTATGCAGCTTGTTTCCCTAGACATTCTACCCCACCCTTCAACCCTCCCCACATCGGTCTTTGGCACAGCAGACCACTTACCTTATGGGTAACCTAGTTTTTCATTGTGTATTTTGTAAGTGAGCAAATATCCTCCCTCCACATTCAGGAAATTAAAATGATGCTTGTGTGTCATAGCCTCCCTCTTGCTCAGTCATATCAGGATGGTCTGACCTCAGCAACAATATCCAGCTATGCCCAGAGTTCAGGGGAATCAAGCAACTCAGCTACACTGTCCAGTCGTAGCAACAACTACACCTTGCCTCAGTGACAACCACAGGTACCTCCCTGTATTTGCTAATGTCTGATGCAAAAAAAAACCCAGCCTGCTGAAGCTTTCTAAAATGCTAGAGAGCAAGTAGTTGCTCTTTCCTTGCTCTTGATGGCAAAGTCCATTGTCCACTACTTCCCAAAATCCTAAATGTGTAAAAAGGAGCAAATGGGGTCATTCAGTGGTTTGGGCACCCTTTCCTCTTGCAAGAGGTGTTTACTTGTCTGTTCTGTAAAGAGAGTGAAGCTAGACAGATGTCCTGCCCAACCCATCTGCACTGCAAGTCTGAGCGCAACAGTTCCTAGCTGAAGGGAGGCACTTAATAGAATTTGAGAAATTTTTTTTCTAATATTAACTTGTTCAATTGCTCTTGCCTCTCTTCATCTCAGGAGTCCTGTAGAAAATCTTGCTTGGGTATCAATGCTCCATTTTGCCATTGCTCATTTAAACCTGCTACTGAAAGTCCTTCTACTCAGCAGTGGATGATTACTGCTGATACATCTTTATAACAGTCAGAATTTTCTATCCCTTTATTTTACCTATCTCCTCTCTTCCACTAAAGACTACTATGCTGTGTAGACTTTTCTTGAGAAGAGGGGACTTGAACTGTGATGGATGAGATATAGTTTTTAAAAAAGAGCAATATGATAACCTGAGATTTTTGTTTACTTTTTTCCTACTTTTTATACTTTTCCCTAGTGCTTCTATTGTTATAATTATTTTGTTATCATGAAGCCCTGAACTAATTTTACTGTGCCAGTAATAGTGAAGTCAAGATCTTTCCTAAGAAGTAATAGATAGCTGAAAGCTTCTGACCCATGCACAGAAAGTGATGCTATCACAAAACCTGTGACTTTTGGCAGCCACCTTTCATCCAACTGCTTTGAAAAGATTGCACCATTGGTAGGTTTTGCCACATCACTGCTCAGCTCCCAGATTTATATACAAACTCAATACAATCATCATGCCTGTGCCCTGATAATCCCTAGGGTGTACTTATATTCTCCTCTCCCTTGTTAATCAAGTCTCTATAGTTCTCCTTTTTCCTTTCCCTTTGCTTATTTAAGAGCCTTAAAGAAGAAAATAATCTAAAAATACCATAGGACAAAAGGGAAAGTTTTCCAACTGATTAAGAGCTGGCAAAGGACCGGAATAAATGGCTGGAGTCTTCTGCTGCAAGTACCTGGATATTTTCTGAGTACTGGGCTTTCAGCGATTTGCTTTCTCAGTTCTAGCCCTTCCCTCAAAAGCATGCCCAGACACTTCAACCCACCCAAAACTTCTGCTGCGCTTCCTTCCTGATTCTATCTGTGAGCTCTCTTTAAGTGCCTCTTCTGTTAATTTCCTCTGATTTTTTCCCCTAGATGCCGATATTTTTCGACTCTTTTGTTCTTTTCCTTCCCCTCCTGAAATGCAGAGCAGTTTCCTTTGCATTTCCATTACCAATCACAATGAGATAATCATCAAGACTAAATTATCTCTATTGCCCTGCCTGCTGAGTACACACTCGAACCACTGCTAGTCAGGGGGGGATCCTATTCACAGAACAGCAATTTTTATAACAACAACTGTATAACAGCAACAAAGCTTATAGGAGTACAGCTTCCTTTTCTGTTTAGGTTTTAAAAATTGTTTACTTGTACCTAACCCTATTATGTCATGCACTGCCATTGATATTTTTGGGAATCTCTAGAGTAAAATAATAAGTAATTTGGAGTATCTGTTCAGCTCACACCTGGAAATTCTAAAACAGGCATTGAAAGTAATTTGCCTTCTGTGGCACACTTACATTAAATTTCTGCTTCACAACAAAGAGGAGTATAACAGAAAGGATAATCTGAGGCAGTCAATAATATTCAACCAGAACACATCAAGACAGCTATAAAG
Source organism: Heliornis fulica (assembly GCA_013399135.1). Classification (NCBI taxonomy): domain Eukaryota; kingdom Metazoa; phylum Chordata; class Aves; order Gruiformes; family Heliornithidae; genus Heliornis; species Heliornis fulica. The sequence continues at coordinate 1,079,779 of VXBZ01006567.1, forward strand.
GTCTTGGGAAGCCCTGAAGCAGTTTGCTAATAATAGAGTTTTCACAGTTTGGAATAGAATAACTGTATTTTATTGTAATATTCCTCTCGGATTTGCAATTCATGAGACACTAAACACCTTAAGTGACACCATACACTGCTATTCTAGTGTGTTTGTTCCCATCTGGATGTTGCAGAGTTGGTAACTTCTAGAAAAACTTGCCTTGGGGTTTCTAACTGAAAGTCCTGTTTTTGATGCTGATAAGTTTCCTGAGCTCTAAGAGTCCAGGCTAAAATTTCCTATACCAAGTGTGTGCCTCAGAATATCATAGGAAATTTCCAATTAGAGAAAATAAGACTTCTTATGGCTGATAGTCAGGTTGTAGTTATGGACACATATGACCAATTTGATTAAATCTGGATTAAATTTAAAGTGATGAATGATATGGCAGGAGAAGTGGAAATGAGAAAAATACGGAGAGATGATGAAACAGAGATACCATCTTTGCTTAATTTATTCCTACTGTCCCAGGCCCAACCATTTGTGGATCAAGGATTTTCTATACAGGAGATGGTTTCTGTGCATTTTATAACTCTGCAGAGTCCTCTTCCAATATCTTGTCTTGTATCTCTGTCCAGGTTTCATCAGGGATAGAGTTAATTTTATTCCTAGCCACTGGTGTGCTGCGCTTTGGATTCAGCATGACAATAATATTAATAATACATTGATGTTTTAAGTTGCTGCTGAGCAGTCAAGGACTTCTCATACTGCCCTGCCAAGGAGAAGGTAGGGCACCCAAAAAGCTGGGAGGTGACACAGCCTGGGCAGCTGGCCCAAACTGGCCAAAGTGGTGTTCCATACCATATGAGAGTATGCTCCATATATAACTAGGGGCAGGTGGGCCAGGAAGCACGTCAGATGTTGCTGAGTATCAATTTAGAGCTATAGGAAACTGTGCTGTTCATAATTTGTTTTGGTTATTATTATCTTCCTTTTCTGTCCTATTAAACCATCTTTATCTCAGCATATGTGTTTTGCCAGGGAGAGAGGTTAATTTTTATTCTCTCCCCTAATCCACCATGGGAGGTGAGGAGTGAATGAAGGGCTGTGTTGTTGTTTGAGCTGTTGAACAAGTTAAACCACAGCAATCTCTGTATATTTAGCAATTCATATTGCTAATGAAACAAAATTTCATCACCTCCTCCATCCGCACAAAGCCCTCTTAAATCTGAGTTCACTACACATGATGAATCATAACAAATATGTTATGGTTGTCTGAAGAACTTCTATCTTTTTCTTTAAAGCATAAACTGAAAAATCCACACTGAATACTGTAAGTATGCTCACAAAGAGATAAATTTGTTCTATGGTTAAAGTAATTTAGCTTCTGAAGTGTCTATCCCTGCCTCTGTCACAGATAACCCAGGCAAACCTTAAGGTTTGTGAGCTATAGCACTCTTACCCATTTTCTAAGCACCCTATTTCGGACACTTGTATTAAAATTATTGGAAGAACCATGTGTCCAAAATGAAGTTAATAGAATATGTGTTGTCATGTGTCGTGCACAATAGGATGCCTGAGGCAAAATAAATCCTACATGCTTCACTCTGGATATCTCTGCTAACAAATATTAGATTGTGTTCAAAATTTTCTGTGAAAGTTTAAAAAACAAAACAACTAAACCAAACCCATAACTTCTTAGTATTCGCAATACCACAGATTTTCCTGGAATTTCTCATTTTCAACAGAAATGAAAAATCTCACTTCGGGTTTACACAAAACTTTCGCTTCATTTCTGGTTCATGGTGCATCACTGCCAGCTGCCTTGGATTTTCTGTCCTGGGTGTTTTCATAATCCTGTTGAAGCCCCATGGTAAACAACTTCTCTGTCTGGTGCAGTCTCACTCAGCCATGCACTGTAGGAAATTTGCTTCTGCTACAAAATTGCCATAGGCTTTGATGGGAGCCAGAAAAAGTGCATATAGGCTAGGATGTTGAGATGCATTGAACACAGTAAGGACATACAGAACCTTTTATGATTATTTTTCCATAAGGCCTTTCAAATGAAATGTTAAGAATCCACCAATTAATTCATAATTCCATTTACTGTAATAAATAGATGTTCTCAGTCTCAAAAAATAGATCACTCTCTTTGTGGAACTTAAAAGTTTATCTTTAAATCTTTCCTGGGTATTACACTACTTAACCTAAAGTAGAACACAAGAAAAGGCTACTAAAATCACCCATTACACTAAAAACTTTCAAGATCACTCTTTGCAGGGAAGAGATAAGGGGAAACATATCAAATATATGAGCTCTACAGTAATCAAGCTAAAAAGTAAGCTTCTGATTATCAAGATTATTGTTATTTTAATTTAGGATACAAACTCTGCCATATGGAGCACACGAAGTCCTGTGTGAAAGCAGAAAGGAATAAAACAAGTTAAAATGTAATGGCAAGATCTGGAAAGGTATAACCTCTTGACAATGAAAAAAAAATCCATTCAGAATAAGTAATTAGCTTTTTGTTACTTTTATTTGGAACAAACTATGTGATGTGTTTTAAACACATCAAAATAAATCTGGAATAATGTTTGTTGACTTTGAAAGAACTCTGACAAAAGACATAATCTTTTTAAAGACTGCAACAGGAATTTAATAGTCATTATCCTTAGATTGAAACCTTGATTGAAATAGATCACCCCGAGGTTCAATTGTGCTCAACCCTGTTTCACACGTTACATTCCTTTGCTTATCAGCAGGAAGTCCTATGAATGTAGATACAATCATTTTTGGTAAGAAAAGTAAAAATTGATTCTTTTTATTCATGAAGGCAAGAACAATCTTAACCAGCCTAAAAGGCTCTGAATATAGTCCCCTCCCTGCCCCCCCCNCAGCACAAGGAAGAAACAGTGCTTTGAACTATGAGAAAGCCCCGTCTGCAAGGAGAGATGATTCCATGTATCCAAGGATCTATCCAGCATAGAGGAGAAAAAAGACAATTTCCTACATGTTCTCTTAGTAGAGCATTTAATTCCTAATTTTGTCATTTCTAGTCTCTATCACTAGTCACTAACCTCACTCTCCCTTATTCTTTTGAAGGACTTATTTTGGTTCTGCCCAGACAGAAAGAAGCTCCCTTGTAATGGAGAAATATTCACGACAATTATGTTTCTGGGTGAGGAAGAAGGGGGAAAAGATCTCTGTCCAGCAACTGTTGAAGGAAATTGTGGAAGTTGCTCTGAATTTAGTTTTATGATTTTCCAACATACAGCTAGATTTCAGGGAAAGAAAAAAAATTACAGGATAGCTATAGGGATACACAATTAAATTTTCACTGATGTCATTAATGCTATACTCTTCTTGTTACACACTGATGACTTTGTTTAGTCTGAGTAGTGCCGAGTGTGCCACGTGTAAGCACAGAAGAGTAAATCCATTTAAACAAACACAGATACAAGAGACTTCTGTCTCATATGATACAATATCACTGTCAGTTGCTTTGATGAAAAAAATATTTTTCTTTATTATATAAACTTCTTTGTGTATGCCTCATTATTTCTTCATGCTGATTACTCAGTGGAAGAGTTGGATTCTATTTAAGGCTGCAGAAAAGGTCACAGACAAAAAAGAGCTTGAATCTCTGCTATTTTAAAAGAAAACTACCACACCGGTGTTAATATTTGCTTTCACTTACAGCAGGTACACACTGGTTATCTGCATAGAAAATCATGGTGGGCAGTATGAATTAAAAAATAGTGAGGAGAAATTATTGATCTCAGAAGAAGGATGTAGACACACAACAAATAATTTTTTTTAAAAGAAACTTGTGAAATATTTGGGTGTTTGTTGTTATTGTTAAAAGCTATTGAAAAACTTATCAGCTACCTGCTGCAGAAAAGAGAAATGGCATTTTCTTGTACTTGATATCTAGTAAAGTAAAATCAGTAATCAGAACATGCAAGTTAAAAGAAAAAACCCATTATAATAATTGACATTGAATGCAAAGGAAACAATTACTAAAAACATTTCTTCAATTAAAAAAAAAAAGGACAAGAATGACTTCTGGGTTTACTCAGCTAGAGTGAAAACATTGTGAGAAGAATTTTGGCTGCAATTTCACCATTGATCTTAATTGACAAACGAGGGATGGTGCCAAACCAGGTTTTCTAACCGATAATAAAGGTCAGGATTTGAGGTTTGCTGCCTGGACCCATTTATAACATTTACTGTGACTGTTCAAACAAACGATGCATTCTATATTGTGACAAATGAATTGTTGAGAGGCAATATTTCATAGCTTGTAGCAGTGTTTATCATTTACACATGAGAATTTGCACAAACTGCAGAAGAGGTTAAGGCAGGTCAGGATCTTCCAAATTAAGCCCTGACAGACACAAGTGTTACTTACATCTCCTGCTCTGCCTTGACACCTGTTTTAGTTGCCAGAAGCAAACAACCCAATATATTCCTTCCAGCAGGAGACTATCTCTTCCCTCAAAACCATTCATCCTTTTCCCAAATTGTACATCTCAGCTGTAAGTGGGAGCCAACAGAGAGCTGAAGCACAGGTAGATCTAAACTTTCCCTGCCTCTGGCTAACTAACTTAAGCACTAAAACGTATATGACCTAAACCAGCCAAATGGTAGACGAACAGTGAAGTTTATGATGAGAATCACCATCCATCCATTCTGCAGAAAGGTTGTAAGGATAATGAAGAGCGCACTGAAGGAATATGCTAAGGACCATACTAAAAATGCAATCATGCTCCAGCTAGCAGCAGAACAGCAGTAATTGCAACTTTGAAAGGCTGATACAGGATGGTATTTCCTCCCACACAACTTTAATGCCAATACGCCAATGCTGTATATTTGACAGTGGCCTGCTCCAGCCTCTGCATATGCTGAGAATTTAATATCTTTTTCCCAAAAGAAACAATCAAAAAACAACAATAAATTTGGAACTTCTACAATAGATTTACAACTGAGGATAACAAAGCTCTTTACACAGGCAGACTTGGGATTAAGCAGTGCAAGTATGGGAAAATAAATTTGGCTGCATCCTCTGCCAGTTACTCTAGAAAGAAACTCATGTTTGGGCCATCATTCGTCCATTAGTAAATGAAAGCTAATACTAAGTCTCACTGCTTACATTGCAATAGTACTATGGAGTTTTTGTTGCCACCATGAAGTAACAGCAGCATAAGTGTTGCACTAACTTACTGGAGGAATTGTGAAAATATTTTGTAAGATTGGCTAAGAGGACCAATTATGTTCTTGATTCAAGGACTACAAGAACGCCACTCAGAAGTAAGTGTTAAGCCAAATATAATATTCTAGAGACATAACCCAACTTTAAAAATAGAAGTGGACTCTGTGTTTGGTACCATCAAGTTTCTTGCTGTTATAACCTATTAAAGATCTTTGTAAAAGTTTCTCTTAAGTGAAAAACACCTTGAAGTTTCTTGAAAACTGTTTATTGCTTCCTGTATTATTGAAACAATTAGCAAAACAGAAAATTTCCGTTTATCAACTCTAGAGGAAAAGCAGATGTCTTAGTCACTAAACTGCAAGTCAAATATTTGCCAGTTGTTAGACTACAACTCCTTGACATCTACCAGTTCCATCCAGTATCTCTACTCCTCTTCTATCCAGCCCTTAGGTCCTGAGAACAAGTAAGATCAAGTGTTTACAGTGCATAGCTTTAGGTTTGAGGAAAACACATGACAGGAGACTAACCCTTTGGCTATTTTAGATTAGATTCTTGGCAAGCACTCTTTCAATGAAAAAAAAAAAAAAGTAGATTTAATTTGGTTTTTAAGCAACAGCGCATTTAAGAAAAAAATAGCACACATGCAATCTCAAGATACCAGTTTGAACTGGTATCAAGTCAAAATATCCTGTTTCAATGATAATATGTTATGTTCGGTTCTCCTCCCAGACTTTCAGTTATTAATCTTTTGGAAGAAAATCTAAATCCATTTCAGAGAGATCTGAGAAGAGAATGATACGAATTAGTATATCCCGCTGTTGTTCAACCTTGCAAACTAGTTATTCCCTGAAAGGAAATCGGAATAACATGACTTGCCATAATGCAGCTTTTGACAGATGAGTCATCGTGTCATAGGAATGAAGTAGTCTGAATGATGAATTTATTAATCTTTCCAGAGTTAGAGGAGTAATAAGACTGTGAAAAAAATAAATATGAAGGTAAAGTAATGAATCAAAACTCTCCTAGAATATTTCTTCCTTAAATACCAAATACTATCAGAGATATGATATGGTATCAGTTCTGCTGCTTACAATTCCCATTCCAATTTTGTGCAATTTTATTTATTGTAAACTTCTCTAGCTTAGCACATATTTTTCATCATATGCCTCATTGTAAAACTTTGGAAATAAGCAATCTCATAGTTAGAGGTCATCAAGTTTTGCTCCCTCTTTCACATCTATACAGGGTTTTTTATTTTTCTGGGAAAAAAAAAATCAACCATTTCTTCCCCAAGTAAAAGAAAACTGATTTAAGACACAGACACTATATAAAAAAAAAAAAAGTTGTAGAGAATCTAGACTAGAGAAATAATGATTCCCTTGTTTCATAGTTTCTGACTCATTCAGCAGGATTTTCAAATTTTTCACAGGCCCCTGGGCAATGGAAGCTTATGCTATGAGTTATGCCATGAATTTAAGACATAATCTTCCAGACTACTTACTCTCCAATTCATCATACTGGGAAAAAAATTTTGGCCATATACAGCTACAGCAATTTTTCACCACCACACACAACTGCAGCCAGCAGTACTAACTGAAAGGAAAAGATAGCGAAGCCAAGTGAGATAGAAACCAATTACACATTGACACAACCAGTCAGGTTTTTGGGATCCAGGCAAGAGAGTCACACCTTCCCAACATGTTTTTAAAACGCTTCTGCCTTAGATAACAAATGTATCATGTCCATTGCTGATTTGAATTTCTACTTAGGAAACACTGGCAGTGCAATCAGAACACAATTGTTCAAAAGAAGGTCATGTGAGAGCTACTAGGAACTTACCAGCTTAATAAACATTCTTGTACCGATCAGTTCTTT
>VXBZ01006567.1:1157903-1231956 GCA_013399135.1 Heliornis fulica
TGCATCGCAGTTAGAACTTTTGCCTCCATGTCCGGGCGTTCCGGACAACGTCCAGTACACAGCCCTGCAGCCTCAGGGACCGTGAGAGCATTAACAGACCCGCTGTACAAACCGCGACCGTGCCGCCACAGAGTGACACACCACCCCCCAGCAACGTCCCCGCCTATTGGCGCGGCGGCCTCTGAAGCAGGGAAGTCATTGGTCCCCGCGCGAGCCGACATGCTAGGGAGAGGTGGGTGGGAATAAGCATCCTCCAAGCACCTTTCTGATTCGGCTGCGAGAAAATGACGCATTAAGTACTCGTTAGTTCTGGATGATGTCACTCCGGAGCCACTTTTGGTGATTCGCGGAGCGGACAAGGCAGAGACTTCCACTAATTGGTGAGCCGGTGTGCCAGTCTACCTCTAAGCACTGTAGCTGGTGAGCGCTTTCACCGAGCCTGTCCCGCGGGGCGTGCCCTTCCCTCGCGTGCCCGACTATTGGCGGGAGGGAAGGGAGCGCCGTCCCGGCCAGCGGCTGTCGGAGCGGTGGGCCGCTAGCGTGTAGGCGGGGCCGTTCCTCTTCCCCCCCGCGTTACCCAGCGGTGCCTTGCGTAGGGCCCGGCCAGGCCGCGTTGCGGGCGGGATGGCGGTCGCGGTGCGCGCGCTGCAGGAGCAGCTCGAGAAAGCAAAGGAGAGCCTCAAGCACGTGGACGAGAACATCCGCAAGCTCACGGGCCGGGACCCCAATGACGTGAGGTGAGATGGGGAGGCGGCATCCGCCGCGCTGCCATCCCAGGGACGGGGGTGGGTGTTGCGTGAGGGGCCTCAGGGCCGGGCGGCGGGGAACTGCCTGCAGGCCGCCGCGCCTTTCTCTACCCCCGCTCCTCTGGCGCAGCGTGGGGGGAAGTAGGGGGGCGGCTGGGGGCACCCTGGACCCGCTGGTTTAGTAGCGACAACCGCCCGCCGTGGCGGGCGCGGGGGGNGCGACGCACAGCCGTGGGGGTGCGTGAGGAGATGGCCGCGGGCCCCTTTGGGTGGGTGAGCCGCAGAGGCCCGGCCCGGCTCGGCTCCCTGCAGCGTCTGGGGCAGGTAACTCTAACAGTGCCCGCTGTCTCTTGCAGGCCCCCTCAAAACAGACTGCTGGCCCTCACAGGCCCTGGTGGAGGTAGAGGCCGTGGGAGCATATTGCTAAGGTAAGGAGCGGGTGAGTGGCTTTTTCTGCCCTTATCCTGGTTTTATTGCTGACCAGACACCTGGGAGTGTTTCCTTCTCCTGTCCCGTTGCTCCCTGTACTGCTGTTTCAGCAAGTACAGGGAGCAACGTTAAGTCACCAACGCCCTGCAGACCAAAGCTGGTCTGCAGGGCGTTCGTGGCTTAACGTCGCCGCCTGAACCTTAAAGTACTTGCTTATTCAGAGCTGCAGGAGGTTCAAACTGGTGTTCCCTAACCACCGCTGCCATTAGTCTGAAAAAGAAGGGTGAGCATCCATGTTAAGGGAGGTGTTACATAGTATCTAGGACTTGGGTTTTAGGCTATTTTAAAGAGTCAAGAAACCAGTAGCTTTTCTGGAAAGAACAGAAAGAGTTGGAGTCAACAGGAATATTAAAACCCGTGTAAGTAACCCATTAGTGTTTACTGGTGGGTTTTTTTCCCACCCACCACCACCACCATTTCCCCACCCAAAAGTAGAGTGAAAAGGCAAATTTTTCATTAAGTAGGTCTTTCTTAATGTAGTACATAACAGATTATTTTGTTGAGTGTCAGTATTAAACTGCTGGTTGAGGCTTAATACATCTTGAACATTACTGTAAATAATATGAGCTCTTGAACATAATGATGCGCTTGTTTGAGAGTAGCTACTCAATTAGGAGCCAAAATGCAAGTTTAACTTAGTTGGTCCACAGGCAGTATGCTTAAAGCTTTATTGCTATAGTAACAGGAAATGATGATAGAAATGAGGAAAAAAAATATTGTTGCATCATGACCATGAAGCCAGAATACTATTCAGTTATTTGGGCTTAAGATGGACTTGGGGTTGGCCTGAGTGAGATCACAAGTGTGTTTTTTTTCAGGCGTGGATTCTCGGACAGTGGAGGAGGACCCCCAGCCAAACAGAGGGATCTGGAAGGGGCATCCAGTAGGTGGGTGCAAAAACTGATGCAGAGAGCTTGCTTTATCAGAATGGGTATTTATGACAGTAAATTGGAAATGCTTAGATTCAGTAACTTAATGGTTTTCACTGTCTTCTCTAGAGATTGCAAGCACAAGACTTGCTGGAAATATATTTGGGTATAATTGACTGTGGGGAAATCTTATTTTTGTTTTTCCTTTTCTCCATACCTTTATAGAAATGTAAGATTACAGTAATAATATAAAGATCTAGCAATAAAAAGATGATTGGATTTTTCTGTTCTACTTTGTATGCAATCTGTTGTATTATATTCTGCTTAGTAGCCCAGATTTGTTTTACAGTAGACACAAACTGAATTATGACTGACATCCTCAGTAAACTGAACGTGTACTGTGTGACTCAGATTTTGAGCTTTCACATCTGGATGCAGATTTTTGTCAGATGTGATGGATTATAGTGTGCTTCACTTATATGGAATGGTAGTTGTTGACTAAAGCAAAGCTTGGTTTTGAATTTTTGAGTTAATGCAGCATTAATACTGTGAAACAGCTTTACCAGAGCTGTGACACAAGCTGAGAGTGAAAGCTGAAAATAACTTTAATTTTGTGCACTCCCTAGTTCTTTGCTAAAGCCTAAGTCCATCCAGGTTCTTAGGTCCAAAGTGTTCTGGCTCACCTCACCTGTGTTCTAGGTACTTGGCTGGGTAACTTAAATGGCATTTTCCTTTTGAAACATCAGACCAACCTTTTTGTCTTGATGTATTTAAATCTGTCTCGCAATCCCCTTATATCAGTAAGCATTTTAGAGATTCTGGAAAAAGCACAAACATTAAAAAGCAAGAAATAAATTCCAAAAGTGTTTGAGAAAGTCGAATACGGTAGTAATGGGGCCTTTTCTGTTTGGTTTTTTTTTTTTGTCTTAAAACTTGAACTGTTTTTCTTACTCATTTCTGTGAACAGCAGATTCTGTTAGTATAAAATACTACTTACTGGTCGTTGGAACAGTGGGGAGATTTTTACTGGAAGTGTTAATTCTTCTGACTAGATATACTTACTTGTGTTTTTTCTCATGTTAGAGCAGATGCTGTCCTAAATACATGATATTTAGTGACTTCTAATGTATTTTCTTCCTCAGGCTGGGTGGAGAACGTCGGACGAGAAGAGAATCACGCCAAGAAAGCGACGCAGAGGATGATGATATTAAAAAGGTAATATATGATAAACAGACCTGTGCAGGAAGAAACATATAATAACCCAGAACATGAAGAAAGTAGTTTGGCTTTATTTTTTTGTTGTAGCCAGCGTTGCCATCTTCTGTTGTCGCTACCTCCAAAGAGCGAACACGTCGAGACCTTATACAAGATCAAAATATGGATGAGAAAGGAAAACAAAGGTATGCAGAAACCTCCTTTAAGCACTAGGTACCTTGAGTGCTAGCATAGGAAGTAAAAAAACCCATTAGTGTTCTGTAGATGCTATTACATATCAAAGGTGATGTCAAAGAGATACCCTAATGGTATAAAATTGATTTTTAAAATACTGATTTAAAAAAATATTTTCTCAAAGTACTTCACAGCAGTAACAATGCATTGTGGACTTCACATAACTGACAGGGTTCTGCTTCTCAGGCCACCTGCAGGAATAGGTTTGCTAGTGCCATTGTAATGGTTTGAGTGCGACAGAAATATGAACAGCTTCATTGATTACTTAACATTTTGCACTGTTGCAACTCCCTTGGCACATCATTTATTTTGGTGGCTCAAGGAAGCTTTTGGGTGTGGGGTTTTCCCCGTATTTTGTTTTAATGCAGTAGTTACATCATATGTTTTGTTTATTGCTTTCAGACTCATGCCTGTGTGTACAGTCTGACCTTTTGTTTGCCTGCTTCTTTTTAGATTCCTCCTATGTAAATCTCCTTGCTTCTGTACTTTATTTGTTAGAGTAGCTCATAAAAATTCTTGCTCAAGTGCAGCTCTTTTGAGTAGAAGTGTTGGAAAAGTATATTTGCAGCTGTGTCCAACCTCTTGGACTCCAACCACTCAGTCTGCAGCTCACCTGGGGCAGTAATAACCTGTACCTCAAATAAGAATAATAGAATAATGAGAGCTGGAATAAGGAGCTATAGAGAGATTTTCGTTAGCACAGAAAAGACACTTCATATGCTTCTCTTACAGTTACACCACTACTAACAGACTGCAGTTGCTTCCATCAGCCATGTTCAACTGCTTTCCTCACAAAGAGACTTTGTAAATTCTTAGTGGACTTCATAGTGCTTCAGGCACTAAAAGTCTGTTTCATCAGAATTGCAGTTTTAATGTTTTGCACCTAAATAATCTGGGGACATGAGAAAACCAGTATTGATGTCCACATGATTTGGGGTGGAAAAGAGGCTCCGTAAGAGGACAGCATCCATTGAACTCTTGATTTTGCTCAGTGTGTTTTGGGATGCCATTCATATACAGATACACTTGGAAAGCTAGAGATTACTCTATTACTCTATTTTTTTTTTATTTGTTCCTGTTTCTGCTTTCTGTTTAATATAGAGTACCTTTACATTTCTGTGTTGGGTTTTTGCCACAGCAGTAGAGCAGTACTATGTGAATAGACTAGCATTTCCTTTCTCTTTTAATTTGATAAAAGTTCAAGGCAAATAAGAGAGTCTTCTGCTTGCTGTAAAGGTTTAATTTGGACTTAAATGAAAAGAAAAGCTGAAATTCAATAAATTAGTTCCTGTTCAGAAGAAGGGAATTCCTTGAAAAATTCTACTTTTAAAGCGTAAGCTTTCTCCAAACAACACTTAATTGGATGAGAGCAGTTTTCCTTTGATCCCACAGTGTAGTGTCTCACTGTGGAAGGTACTGCTGGGCAAACTGACAGATAAGCTTCCCTGTGGCTCTGTTTCTCCTTAATCCTCTGAGCAGGGTGGGTGCATTTCAGAAAGATCAATGACCTTCCAGTTCTCTGCCTTATTGATAACGCACCCTGTATTTATTCAACCTTTTCTTCATACTTATTGCTTGTGGATAACTTAAAAATATTTCCTTAGTTTCATTATTTCCATATGTAAAATGTGCTGACTTCCAATTTCCACAGTACTAATCGTGCTGTGTTATGGATAAGAGCTGTGTCTTAAGCAAAATATGATAGGTCACTGTAAATTATATCCCTCACTGTTGGCACAGTCTGTATGTGTTCTATTGCTAATGGCCCTGAGTAATACTGAGCCTTTAAAAATAAACGTCTCTGAGGTTGAAAGTTTCTCTGTTTATACAAGTAAAAATCTTTGTTTCTGAACTGTATCTCAAACTTATTTTTGTTTTTATTCAGGAATCGACGTATATTTGGCTTGTTGATGGGCACTCTTCAAAAATTCAAGCAGGAGTCCACAGTTGCTACTGAGAGGGTATTTAATTTTAGTTCTATCTGATTTTTGTTTGTAAATAATAAAGCAAAATTATGTGGTTAAGCTGCTTCAAATAGGAATGTAAATTCTCCACAGTGTAAGTTGCAGGTGCAACAAATTGCTAAGACTGCTTGTAGGTCTTTGGTTCAGTTTAGGGGAATTGAGGTGGGAGCAATGTTTTGATTTTATTTTTTTCAATTCCTGTATGTTTTTTAAAAGTGCAAAACAAAAAATAATTTTTTGTGTGTGTTTACACTATTTGGGGATCACATCAAAGTAAATGGAATTTAATGAAGTAACTATGTAATAGGTCATAGGCTGCTTCTGTAAATAATGGTTATCCAGTATTGCTGAACCTGTGCCCACCCCTGCTGTTCCAGCTGTTTAAACTACAGCCAAGTATGTAGAAACGTATGGCTGTATTATGCTGTTTGACTAGAAACTGTGTGTTGGTCCCCAACACACCCCCACAAATACAGATAACAAGAATTCCTTTTTTTAATAAACATACGTGTGATTGTACTGAAGTGAAGGTTTTGCATAGCTTTGTGCTAATTTAAAAATCCTTACACCCAGTGGTAACTTTATTCCTAGTATGCCCTTTTAAATCGTGGTATTTGTTTACTGTTGCCCTAAGTGGGTTATTCAGTTAATACCACTAACCTTTAGATTAAAAAAAACATTTGAAAGTTCTACATTCAGCAGTCCAGTGGAAGCAGATACAAAGTCTTTGAACTTAATCTTTTCTGTGTATGTTAGCATAGCTGGCTTGCTGCATCGGTGTTAATGTTCAGATTCAGTATTTGGATATTACACTGCTAATTTGCAGTGTAGCACATGAGAAAGGACTGAAGTTCTCTGTTGCCTGCTTGCCTTTAGAACAAGAAACTACTGATTAGGATGATCAGAAATGTGGAGTTCTTGTTTAATTTATAGTAATATATGTTTCTGTAAAGAGGCTTTGAGGACTTACTATTCTTTTCAAAGATTTTGTGACAATTTTTAGTGGCATTGTTCTCATAAGTAAAAACTTACTCTAAGTCAGAGTAGAGGCCTGAGGAATTTTATGATATAATATTTTGTTGTTAAGGCACTGAATTCTATACATTGTGAGCAGATAGCTGTCTAGGACATAGAAACGAGGCATTCCTGGATTACAGTAATATGTCTCATTAGCAGTGACTATACAGGAAGTATTTGCAGTGTAATTTGGTCACAAATGCCAGTCTGCTGTCTTTTGTTTGTTTCTGGAGGAGCTGATTCTCTTCCTCCAATTGGGATACCTGAAACCTATTTCTCTTTTTCTGCCACTGGGGAAGAAAAAAATGTTGACACTTTGCATCCAAATTGAATAATAGAAAAGCAGACAAAAATCTACGACAGCCTGTATAGTTAACCCACAAAATATTATGTGCCAGCAAGTATAATTTGTTTTTAGGATTGTCTTTGTCATAAATGATTCAAAATTTTAATTGGACCAAACTAGAACAATTTCTTGATCTAGAAAATATACTGAAGATACTTCTTTATTTACCATAGCAAAAGAGACGTCAAGAAATTGAACAAAAACTTGAAGTGCAGGCAGAGGAAGAAAGAAAGCAGGTTGAAAACGAAAGGCGAGAACTGTTTGAAGAAAGACGTGCTAAACAGACAGAGCTGCGGTTATTGGAGCAAAAGGTTGAGCTTGCTCAGTTGGTAAGTTTCAGCTTTTCTCTTGACCTTTCTCTTATTTAAACTATTCTTGTGTATCTTAGGGTTGTTTTCTTTCATTTCTCAGCAAGAAGAATGGAATGAGCATAATGCTAAAATAATTAAATACATAAGAACAAAGACAAAACCCCATTTATTCTACATACCTGGCAGAATGTGTCCTGCTACGCAGAAGTTGATGGAAGAGTCACAGAAAAAGATGAATGGTAAGTGATCTTTGGTACGAAGGCCTCCCTTTACTGTACAAATATCTTTTAAGTCTCTCTGCTGTATATGAATTCTGTGGTTAGGACAAAACGTATTTTTTTTGCATGGGTGTTCATCATAAGTGAACGTTACTCTTGCAGCGCCTTATTTTTATGTTGGATGTGCTTTGATTTTCTTAGAAGAAGTCAAAAGAGGTGTATAAATAATCTCAGAGGTATGTGTTTAAAACCATAGTCCTTTATACTAGCTTTAGTACCCAAACATGTGCTGGCTTAGCAGTGTAGGTCTTAAAAGGCAGATTCTGTGGAATGAAGACCCAAAGAAATGCAGGTTTTTACAAAGTGTTTGAGAAGCATTTTCTTAAGCACAGCACCAGACCTTTATGATGATGATTCTTTGTCTGGTTTTTTTTTTTTTTTTGCCTTAATGTCTATTCATTTGTTTCACAGGATGGCTATTTTTCTTTTGGAAAACAATTTAAAATACTGCGGTCAATGGTTCTTGTTTTGTTGTTTGTTTTTTTAATTAAACTGAGAATGTACTGGCAGGTTGTTTTTAGGGAGCATTCTTCATTGTGTGGGGTCAGGGGATAAAAGAAGCTAGCTCACCTGTCTGAATAGCTTATTATATTATTTAAGCTTTCTTACTACCTAACCAGCGTTTTGCTGACTTTTGCTGTCATTTGTTTACCTTAGGAAGTATATCCTTGTTAATATACAAATTCCAGGAAACTAAGGTATTATTTTGATATACTGTTGGTTGGATTTATTTTTAACAAATTCAGAAGCTCCTTTTGCTGGCTTAGATTTAGGGCTTTACTGTTCTGATACTCAGCTAAGCTGACTATCCCCTTTGCTTTGTTCCCTTAAGGTAATGAGCAGTCGTTGTTATGCATGAGCAGCTTGCTACTTCAGAATGATTAAGGGTGCAGAACCTAAGTTAGAACAGTTTGATAACTTACAAGCTCATAGTTGAGGGGGAAATAGACTTCAGTGTCTAGGTTATCTGAAACTATTGTTTATGCATTTATTCCCTAGCACTCTTTGAAAGCAGGCGAAATGAGTTTGCAGAGCAGATTAACAAAATGGAGGCCAGGCCCAGAAGACAATCTGTGAAGGAAAAAGAACAGCAGGAGGTGCACAATGAAGAAAAGAAGGAAGAACAGAACAAGGAGCAGGAAGAGGGTAAGGTGGCTCAGCAGGTGGAAGAGTTGGAGACAGGTAATCAGCATAATGATGTAGAAATGGAGGAGGTAGGGGAGGAAAAGGGAAAAACAAGTTCAGGGCATAGCGATACAGAGAAGGAACAGGAAGAGGATGAACAGAAACATGAAATGGAGATTAAAGTGGAAGAGACTACTGAGGTGAGGGAGAATGACAAGCAACAGGATGGTCAGCATGAAGAGGTCAAAGTTGTGAAAGAGGAAGGTGAAATCATTCAGCCAGTGGATAATGAACAGGATGTGGCTGAAATGAATGAGGCAGATAGCATAGAACCGGTAGAAAATGAAAATGGCAAAGAGACGGAACCAGAAATAGTGTGTGATGCTCAGCCAGAGAAAGTGTGTAATACTCCTTCTCCTGAGAAGGACAAATGTATCAAATCAGAAATCGAAGCTGAACCTGAAGAAAAACAGGAGAAGGCACCTGAAACGCAGCCAGAACCTGTGGCTGAGGCTCTAGCTCAGCCGCAGTCGGTGCCACTGCCACAGTCACCTCAGTTGTCTCAGGCCACTCAGGATACAGAGGCCCAAGCAAGCAAGGATGAGAGTGCTGTGGTGTCTGTAAAGGTGGTTGAGGCACAGGCAGAGCAGAGTCAGGCACCAAGTGTAGAAATTAAGAATAAGACTAGGAGTAGAAGCAGGGGTAGGGCAGGGAACAAAACTGGTAAGAGTCATAGCCGTAGTAGCAGCAGTAGTACCAGCAGTAGTACTTCAAGCAGTACTACTAGTGGAAGTAGTTCTAGCACTGGCAGCAGTAGCAGTCGGAGTAGTTCTACCACCAGCAGCACTACAAGTGGAAGTACTAGCAGGGACAGTAGCAGCAGTAGCTCTAGCACTAGCGAAAGTAGAAGCCGAAGTCGAGGAAGAGGGCATAACAGAGATAGGAAACGCAGAAGGAGCACAGACAGGAAGCGAAGGGATGCTTCGGGAGTGGATAGAAGTCACAAGTCCTCAAAAGGTGGGAGTAGAGATACCAAAAGCTCAAAGGATAAAAGTTCAAGATCTGACAGAAAGAGGTCTATATCAGAAAGTAGTCGGTCAGGCAAGAGGACTTCACGGAGTGAAAGAGACCGTAAATCAGACAGGAAAGACAAAAGGCGTTAACAGAAGAGACCAAGCTTCCTTAGCCTAATCTTTGCAGCGGAAGATTATTTGAGTAAAAGGATTCCTTGTAAGGAGGAGGAGAAGGCTGCCTTAAGAATTGCATGCTGTAAAAAATCTTTTGGAAAAATGCAGACTGTTTACCAGGCGTTCTTGTACTTTTTACATAATTTTGTAAAAGGTTACTTACCAAAATTATGTGAAGATCCTGAAAATGTAAAAATAAAAGATTAACACTCCTTTGCATCTTTTTTTTTTTAAATAACCTGTACTCATTAAGATCCTCTGTATATTTTAATAGGTAAACCTTTAAGTAGGTGTGATCAATTGTATCATACACTTTTTTTTGTAGAAATAAATGCGTGTTTTAAATAAGTTGTTGAGATGTCCTGTTGACAAATTCCCCTTTTAGATCATATGTAGGGAGTCATTGTTGCTGGAAATGTACAATTTTGCTTTTTACTTCTCTTCCTTGCAAGAATGGAATCCAAAGACCCAGTAAAGGGAGTAATCTTTCCAATGCTGGGTAGGAAGGGAAAGTAATTGATTTGGATCTATACCTTTTGTTTTCTTCTGTAATGACACACTCTTTATTCAATCCTATTCTTCCAGTTTTATGAAACTTTTTCCTATCTGTAGGCAAGCAGTGATTAATTGGGAATGTTAGCATGGGCCAAGATAGCTCAAGTCAGTTTGGAATAGCACCCTTAGCTGCCTTCTGCAGCTGCTGTGGTATTTACACCTATGTTCTGGAGACAGTTATATCTGTTTAATTATGATCCTTGGCTTGATGTACAGCAGAGGAAAGACTTCAGCTTGCTTCACAACCAGGATTCTTTTTATTTTTAGTTGCAGACTAATCTTTGGTCCTTTCATACCACTAGGAATAATTACATTGCAGTGTTGGAGTTATCTGGGACTACCTAATACTAATGTTGTGTGCGTGCAAGAATGCTTTCTGAATGTATTTAATACAACCTAAAGTGGTATGGTGTTATCTATGAAGGTGAATACTGGTTTTATATAATTTTGTATGGAAAACAATAACATCTGTCGCTCTGTTCTGTACATGTGCAAATAAATGTGGCTTTGTAGACTACTCTCTGTGCCTGTGATGTTTTTTGTAACACAGGTGTACTGCCTTCATCTTCCTATTTCAAAGCAGGAATCAGAATTGCAGTTGACTGTACTGTATAAGCTCTGTATCCAAAACTGCTCTTGGAAGCTTTACTTAATGCCTATTAACCAAGTACGACACACCGCTATGGTGAGTGTTCTTTGGCAGAAAGTATTCTTGGATCTCAGATGCCAAATGGCAGACTGGGAGGTCCTAGAAGATTTTGGCATGGAAATGACATGTAAAGCTTGTTTTAGTGTAGGAAATGCCATATGTACCCCATTTTTCTGCGATATAGAGCAGACTTTTGCCAAGTTCTAGTTTGGGGGGGGGTCAGTTACTTGATATTTTTGTCTGAACTCAGGGTAGTGACTGACTTCTGAAGTGCTGAACTTCCTAACTTAAATATATCTAGCAAGCGATGGAATGTTCTTTTCTGTGCAAATAGACACTGTGAGGGGAGATCCCCGGCTTCCCCTTTCTCAACAAGCAGAGTACTGTATTCTGATTTTTTTTCAGTTCATTTACTGCTTGATATTCTGCCTGCCTTTGCTTCTCTCAGCTGAGCATCATTTGTAGCTCTTGGTAGTAGTTTCCAGCCATATTTCCTTCCCTTCAGAAGCATGTGCTGGTTTAATGTGCTGCCTTTTTTGAAAGACAAGCAGAAGTTCAAATGCTTTCATTGAAGATGTTAAATAGCACTTTTACCACAAGGAACAAGCTTTCATACTGAGCAATTGAGCAAATGTTACTGGCTTGCATGTTTCAATTAACCACATTTCAAATGGCCTTTGTAAGCCATTTTAACTTTGTCAGTTAATTGTATTTTGTTTTTTTCCTAATATTGAGTATATAAGTTTTGTTATTTTGAGCTTAATGGAATGATTCACTGCAGTATAGCTTTTAATGGCTGATACTGTAGTCATTATGTGAAGCTAGAGCAGTTGGTTGCTAGTCATGTTCCTCTGAAACAGTGGCTTCAATTAACAGGGTTTATAAAAGCAAAGTGGTAGGTCCTGGTAAGCTATCTGAGGAATGGATTGATCATGTTGTCAGGTTATATTATAGGCAGCAGCACATTTTTGACAAGGCAAAAAATGCAGGAGTTATGTGGCTGGTGATGTACTTGGTAGATAAATGCTTGTTAGAAAAAACTTAAGGTGCTGTTACTTAATAGTTAGCCTTGACTACATCTAGCAGCAAAATACAATGTAAACAGCACTGTGTGGTGACTTTGTAAGAATGAACTTTTTTAAGGGGTAGATATTCCAGCCAATATTAGTAATAGTACAAGGTAGTGGTATAGTGTTGGTACAACACTGCATACAGCACTGTGTCTTTATACAGCAGTAGTATTTTTAGTAATTATGTTTGCCTCCAAGTTCCCATCCTCATACTGTGAAACAACTTCAGAGCCGGGGATATGACTGGGGCCACCAAGTGTAGTTTCCTTCCTCTGTTGTCAGTCTACTGTTTCAGAGAGCTGAAATTTTCAAGACATGAGTTTGAGGCAACAGTTTGGGGGGTTCTGATTTTATGCAGATTGTTTGTTAATAAGATGAAGCGTGACTTTGCATGAAAGGTACACATCTTCAAATTCCTGCTTCTTTACTCAAGGCGATGCCTTTGAGCTTACAACAGCTTCACTGTACGTATTCCAAGTGAATCTGAAGATAACTTTTCTGCAGAAAGTATTAGTGAACTAAACACCCTGCCAGCAAAATTAATCTCCAAACCCAGTAGATTTTTCAAGGAGATTTCTAGAGCATCTTTTGTTTATTGGGAAAGTAACAGTCTTTTTGTGGCCCAGTTACCATTTTGAGACTCAGGTTCAGCTGCTGACGTCGTAGCAATTGCAGTGGTACGAAAGGACAAGCCTACTCATTTTATATGCATCCCAGATGTTATTAAATGCATTTCCCTGCTCAAAGAAGTATTTCTCTGAGACTGTGTATTCACTATGGCATCAAGTGCTCTGGCAGTGGTGTATGAGTAATAGAGAACACTGAGTTTTGGAGTATATAATATTGCTTTTTCAGATATTTTTTTTCTCCATTTTATAGCAAAGTTGTGTTTTATCACAGACCTTGTTCAGCAGTTGTTAGGTGACAGTGATAAAAGCGTGAGCATTCAATGCTTGGAAGGGTGTTACCAAGATTCAAAGCAATACAAGTCACAATCCCCTGATTTTCTGGAAATGTCCTGTTAGTTGTCATGCTTATAACCTTTTTTTTTAATGGGGAAGCAATAACTGCTTTTTCATGTGACTTGTTATCCTGGATGGAAAAGTTGGTTTAAATCTGGCTGGCAAATGACTGGTACATGTGTAGATGTGCCTAACTAAAAGAGTGAATGAGCGTTGTTTTTTTTTCCTTTGACTAACTAATTTTTTTAAATTTTTTTTTAAAGCAATAAATCTTCTGGGCATGGCATTTGGTTCCATGTAAAGGTTGATCTGTAGTTTCATCAAGAAATCCTAAATCAAGAGAACTATATTTTTTTTAAGTGCTTTTGCTGTGGATTATATTCTTCCATGTATTAATGCAATATTGAACATGGTGAAACCCTAACATTCGGCATGGAGCCTTTTGGTGCTAACAGAAGAATATAACTGAAGTCATATATGCTGTTGTCATTATAAAATAGATGTTGACTTTAATGTCCTTGGGAAAATTTTACCAATTTAGGATTAGCTTTGGGATTTTTGTTGTTAGTGCAGATGCTGAATAATCTGAAGAAACGCAACATCTCTTGTACTTACACAAAATCACCTCTTAAAGAGCCATCCAGTGTGCCACACTATTCAGCTTATTGAAATTGCACCATTAATTCTAAGTTGATCCTTCTGTGAATTTGAATATATGGTAAGGGATCTCAGCATTTCTAGTTTGGTAGTTAAAATTACTAAGATGTCTTTGCAAACAAAAAGGTAATAGTTTAATCCTAGCGAGAGCCGTTGGAAATAGAACTCGCTCTTTACTTAGCGTTGTCCATCGTTGCAAGTGTAATAGTACTCACATTCGTTGCACAACAGAAATTAAGTCTTGCTCTACCTGATATAAAGCTTTCAACTTTGTCCTTTGGAAGCCAGCTATGATAAAATCTGTGAATCTTTGACTTCAGTCCAAAGGTGACGAGTTTTGCTGGTATGACTTCTGCAAGTATAGGATTTACACCCAGGAGGAAAATATTTATGTAAAGGTGAGTTACTATTGAGCTCACCAGAGGAGCAAATATCACAGAGCTGACATCAGAGAAGCGGTCATCAGCCTTTTAACAGCTTCAGAGAAGAATAATTGTTGATACTCATTTTTCAATGAGCAGTGCCCAGGATAACTTGGAAAGTGAAGATGCAGATGAAACTAAGTAGCTAAGATGAGCTGGAACACTTTTATCCCCACATAAAGGCCTGGGAATTCTTTTGGATGTCCATATGAAATTGAAGTCAGAGCTATTTTGACAAAAACAGTAATAATGAGCAGGTCTCAAGGTGTGGTTGCTGAAGTAGGTAATTTTGGGTGTCTGAGTATCTGGCTTATCCTTTTTTTGGTCAATCAGCTCTATGTTGCTGGGCTTGAAAAGGGACTGTGGAGTTTTCTAGGTCCATTATTGGGTTTTATTCTGTGGCTGGTGTGCAACATTATGAAAGATTCTTTTGACTTTGTGGGATAAAAATGTTGTCCTTTTTTATTTTATAGAACACCATATATATAGTCTCTCTAGTATAACCCTGTAATACCTCCTCTCTCATCTGTCCTACTATTATTCAGAATTCTCATTCAGAACAAAATTTAAAAAAAAAAAAAAAGTCCTACTTTTTAGCTCATCAGGTTTCTTTGCATTTGTCACGTTTATCTCCTTGGTATTCCATTTCTCCCCCTTTTCACCTCCCACAGATAAACCTTGAGGTTTATCACTGACATTCCAAGGAGCGCAAGGTCCAGGGGACTTGAGGGGGGAGAGAATATTAATGCTGGGGATGGGGCTGCATCAAAGCTCATTGGGAGTGACTGCGGGGGCTGGTCTATGGTGTGTTTTCCCTGGTGTATCACCTAACAGGAGAAGCATCTGGTGGACTAGGTCATAGTATAGGTCTGTCCCACTACCGGGTCATGTGGCAAGGGAAGGGGCCAAAGTGTTAGATTGCAACTGGAGGACATGTCATCTGCTCTGATCTATTTAGTTAGTTAGTTAGCTTGTAGGGCATTGCTGGTTAATGTGCCCCTGGCTCACTCGACAACCTCCCTCCCAAGCTCCAAAACCACTGTTTGCTGGCTCAGCAGATGAGCACCCGTGTCTGTTGTGGAGCAGGAGGGAGGAGAATTATGCTGCAAGTAGGACATAACTTAGGTTTGTGGAAAGAAAAAGCTGAGCGAATTCTGAGTCACACTCAGGACTGAAGGAGGGGCAGGCCTACTAGAAAGCATATGACTGCAAATATCAGGTTGGGAAGGAACACATTCTTGGGGAGCTATCAAGAAGGGAGAGAGAAGAGGCTGCCTCATGCAGAACAGTGAGAAAGGTGAAGCCCTTTCTGTAGGTAAATTAGACATATCTTTAGAGGACCAAGGAAATGTGGGTGCATTCAAAGCATTTGAAGCAAAGCTTACCTCTAATGTAAACCTCTATGCAGGATTTAATTTATAGCACAGCTTCATCCCTTCATAACCACTGTATCTGAGAAAACATAACTCCATCTTAGATAATAGCTTGATAAAAAACAGAGGGTAGTGCTTAGAAAGAAGGACTTTGATATATTGCTCTGTGATATATGATGTACAGGTAGCATATGGATTTTCTAGTTGTCTTAAGAGTCTGAAAACTGCCAAGTACCTTTAAAAGGCATGGGAGCTGAGTATATATTCCCCACGCTAAAAGATTGTACTTTGCATCTAGTATGTAAGAAAACTCTGGAAGAGATTGTAGGGAAAAAAAACCATTCTTGAGTTGCCAATAATCACCTATAAATAACCTATAACCTATCAGTGCACACAAAATACTATTTTTTTTTAAATTAAAAAAACCTAGAAAATTTCCAGTAACTCTATTAATAACCATGCAAATTGATTTAAGGATAATAGCCCATTTTAAAATCGCATAAAAGACGTATATTAAAAATGCATTCATAATCCAAAGAAAATCCAAATAGAACCCTTGTTGAAGTTGCCCTAACACAGCCTTCCTTAATCTTAGTACAGGGGAATCTATCTGACAGAGGCTACATTTTCATGTGACCAGAACTAGCTCCTTCATATTCAAAACATCAGTCTGGCTATCTGAACATAGTTAATTATTAAAAGTATGTGCATAATCAGGACACCTGACTTTGCAGATTGTTAGCAGGTTAGCATAGCGTAATACTGTTCAAGGAGATGAGAGAAAGGAAACAGGGTTATAAATTTATTTGCAATGTTTTGTTAGGCTAAGAAAAATAATGTAGAATATTCTTGCTAACTGCACATTGATGCAGTTTCCAGAGTTTCAGTGTGGTCTAGATTTGATTTAAAATGGCAAGGATCTTGGATCAGAGAATTCTGTTGTTGGTAATTTCATTTTTAACAAGCCTCCAGAGTACAAAGGTATTGTCAGAATGGAAGAAGTGTGGTGATCGGGAATGCGAGAGTAAGTACAAAAGTTTAATGTTTGTTGGTTTGGTTATTTTTTTCGAAAGGAGCTTCTGGTGTATGTGTAGGTATTACAAACCATAATGTTGGAATTAGCAGTGAAACAGACTGTAGCTATAGAAAATATTCACTGTCAATTTACAGAGTTTATGAGCAATAGGTTTAAACTTTTCAAACAAAAATAGAAAACAAAATACTTGCAGGAGTGTATTGGCTAAGTATATAAAGATCAAAGTTCAGTAAAAATACTGAATAGCTACTTTTTCTCAGGGTTCCTCAAAACAGACAGTAAAAAGCAGCTATAAAGTTTTTTTAACTCATTCTTTACAGGTACAAAAGAAATTTAAACCACAATAAAAATGGTAGGCTGTAGCCCGAGAAAGATATAAAGTGTTCTATCTTGTGTTTATAGTACATACACAACCCATTCTGCAAAATTCTATTTTTCTACTGAAAGTAAGCTGGTTTGGGTTTTAGTAATCTTTCTTACAAAAGGCACTGTTAGAATATCCTCTTTACTTACTTTTTATCTTCTTTAACAGGAAGTAAGAGCAGTAATTAATGGAGTTCCAGGGGAGTAAATAGCTCTGCAGGAGTGGGCAGCAATAAATAATGCCCCATTTATTATCCATCGATTGCCATTGCGAAACTTGTCATAATCACGTGTAGTTTGAGCTCTTTCTCTGCTGTCTCCATTGATTTGGCAGCCTTGATTGTTACACTTTCAATGTGGATACCTTGCCCTGAAGTGTGAGAGAGAGACCTTAGATTTTCACTGCTGATGGATCCTTATTTTCCTGTGGAGCCACACTGACTTCAGTGGTTTCCAGATGCTCAGGCATATCTGTCTGTGGAACAGCATGTGCAGTGGGCTCCAAACTGGCCACATCAGTGGTGATTTCTGTGGAGAAACAGAGGTGGAAACAAAGAGAATTTGAAGTGATTTAAATTGAATTGGGAACTTTGTTATTGACAATGTGTTTAAGGCTTATATTGCTTAAATTTAACTATTATATTCATAATACAAGTGTGTTCAAAATACAGGACAAAATCCCTGGGTTAATGACTAGATTTAACTCAGAATTTCTAAAATACACAATTATAAATATGCCTGTGAAATATTTTTAGCTGTCTAAATCTGGCTTCAGTAGTTGAACTTGCTAATTCTCCCCATGCATTCCAGCACTGGACTGGAAAATGCCCGTATAGGACAAGAACTTTTCTCCTTTATGTCTGTAGTAAATAGGAAAGAAAAACAGGGTAGGGCTGATTTTTGCATTACTTGCTTTCCACTTGATGGTATGAATGGATTAGTATCATAACAAAGCACATATTGATGTATTAGCAAACATTGTAATGTGTTTATATATACATATATCAGACTTCTCTAGTAACCTATCTGACTTTACCCAAAATGGCTGTAATACTCATGTGTTTCTTTCTACCCACTATTCCAGCGGCAATGAGCAGAGTTCAAGCAACTACAGACTACTCAGGACCCGACTGCCGGTATCTAAACTTCAAAACAGGGGAAGAGATAATGGTATACTCCAAACTTTCACGGAAAAATGATAATTTGTGGACAGGAAGTGTAAGTACTTCAGTCTGAAAGACTGACATAAATAGTAAAATAATAGCATAACAACTGCAGGCTGCTCACTTCTAAGGATCTTCCATCTCTTCTGTAATAGGAACCAGTCATGGATCAGTATAGTATTTGGGAGACAGGTCATTGTTATTATCTTTATACAGAAAGGGAACATCCATTCTTGGCAAAGATTTCTCCTGGAGAAACAAAGTTGACCAGAATCCAGGTTTTCTGTCTCATTTATCTCATCATTTGGCCACAATATTTTCATTTGGTTCCCTGAAAAGCACTTGGGTCTGTCACACCAGGTATCTACCTACAGCTCCGTGGGTAAGAAGGGTTTATAGTCACATATCAGCAATCCAGCACTGGGACCTGACTTCACAGTTCAGTGCTCAAGGGAAGTTCCCAGTGACGTTAACATGCACTTTATGATTTGGAACAACTGACATAGCTAGGACAGCCATGTAACTACATAACTACAGCTTATAGCTAAGAAGGAATAGTTGCATTAATCCAAATCCATCTGCTAGTACAGCTGTGTAAGTACTTCAAAACAAGAAGATTTTGGTAAATTTTTTGGTAAATGATCCATCACATTTATTAACAGTGAAATTCTGTCTTCCTTTCTTTCATCCAAGAACATCTCTGCTCTTCCAAGTGTTCCAAGATGTATTGCTCCATTAAAAGCTATGTGCAATTGTGTGCTGTAAAGCTAGTGCTTGGTTTCTTGGTCAGTCTGACCCTCATTTCATTCTTTTGGCCACTAATATTAACTTAGAGATGCCATCTTCATTGTCATTTTCTCTTCAACCAGCAGCTGGCTTCATACCTGAATTTCATATCTTACTTTTCTTCTAACTTGTTAGGGTCATTAGTTATTAAAGCACATTTTTTCTCCTTTTTTCAGTCAATGCAAAATTTGGAGCCAATTTTAGTTGGAGCTGCCTGAGACCATCTGCACACAAAACAGTCTTCAGTTGAAACAGTGTTAAGGCTACTGGTTTGGTTCTGCACAAACACATTCATCAAAATATCAGAAAATAGTAGTATGGACTAACAGACTTCCCCTTGCTTTCCAAGCATATATGCAATTACTGAATGTACTTAGTGCTGAAGTTTAAATGCTCTCATTTCTTTTATATTCCTTCAGAAAGGAAAGGATTTTGGATATTTCCTAAAAGATGCTGTGAAGGTTGAGGAAGTTTTTACTGCAGAAGAAGTTGAAGTACTCACTAAGGTAAGCCAGCATCACCAGATTTTCCAATGCACTTCATGGCAATTGAAAAATCTAATATCCATCTAGAAAGTCAAATGTTCATATTTTATTTCAGGTAATTCAAAACATGTTTGATTTTTTATTATTGTTCCACTTGCATGTTTGTTGTCCTCTAAAATAATTTTTATCTAATAAATTATAAGGACCCATTAGGAATAATATAATTACTGTCCTTGTGTAAATTTATCACAGGTATAATTACACAGAAAGGTAGAGAATAAAGATAATATTGTGATGCTACACACTGCTGTAGAAAATTACAGGTGAAAATGTTTTGATATTGTTCTTTTAGGAAACTGATTTTCTTTGTCTTCATGGAGATAAATATACTTTTGAAAATGAAGATAGTGCATTACATGATCACAACAGCGAAAGTGAATACTCAACATCTGATACACAATCAAAGTTGCATGAAAATGAACTTTTAAAACATACAAAAGACTCCATGCAAAATGAAGAAGGCATCGAATCAGTTTCTGAAAATGATTCCATGGAATCTCATGCTCAGGAGGTGTCTGCAAGCAAAAAGTTGGTCAGCAAAGATGAGAACAGAAAATATAATACTGAAGAGCCAGAAATGCAAAGCAGCCTCCCACTAGAACCCGCTCCAGTTCAGTCTAGTTGGATTGCAGGATGGTTCACCACAGGAAGTAAAACAGATGAAGAGCCCTTAAAAGCCATTACCACTGAATCTTTAGAAGAAAATACATACCGAGGCAGAAAAATAGCGGTAGCTGCTGAAAATGACTTAGAGGAGCTAAATGATAAGGAGGAACAAACCCCCCCAGCATCTGGTTGGTTTCAGGGTGGGCTGATGAACTTTCTGTATTTTGGTGAAGAGAATGTGGACGTTGGTTTGGCATCAGAAAAAAATTATCTTGAAATCCATGATGTTTCTGATGTGCCTGGACATCCTAGTAATGAACAGGAAACAGAGATCATGGAGTTACAGACAGAAGAAGGAAAGAGTGAAAGCCAAGAATCCAAATCAAAATGGTTTAATTTTGGTTTAAGTAATGTTCTTAATTTTGGCCGTGCTGAGGAAGAAACAACTGCTGTGGAAGATCAGCAAACCAGCCAAACAGAGGATGATGCAAATACGAATGAAGAAGTGCAGACTTCAGACCAACAAGAATCACACACAGACAAGGAACCAAAGGACACAGTTAAAGCAGTGACAGATGAAGAAGACAAGGGGAATTATGCACAAGAAGTAACAGATTCAAACAGTGACATGCCAAATCCTGGGGAGATGCCAGCCAGTGTGCATGCACTTAATGAAGTGAAAAGCACTTCAAATAGCACAGAATCATCTTTTGATGTGCAAAAAGGTGTCAAAGAGAAGCCAACTGAAGTTTACAGTTTGGAGCAAGACTTGGTATCAGAAAGCCAACTGCTGAAAAATGCTGAAGCTATGGAGGGAAGCCAGGAGTCAGAAAGCGAACGTGGCCAGTCAGGTTGGTATTCAAATATTTATAGTAGACTTATTAATTATAATATGGACACATATGATAATAAACAGGGACACAAATCAATTGCATCAGATCAGATTATTTCTTTTCCTAGCCCACCTCAGAATTGTGACCCCTCAGACAATAAAATACAGAAGAAATGCCTGACATATCTGCAGAACAGAGCCACTTGCCTTTTAGTCATTTTACAGATATACTGAAGTTTTGGAGTTCAACACTCAAAGAAGAGTTGCAAGATGGTGTGTTTGTTAGTGAAGAACCCTCTCAAACTGAAAACAGTGGTGAAATATTACAAGGAAAGAACAACAGAGCAATGAAAGTACAAGCAAATCAGAGAGTTAGTGAGGAGCTGTCTGAAAAAGATGAGGGTGCAACCCAAGACAGTGATCTTTTTCTCTCGGTACCTATGCAAAATAATGAATGCAGCAGTGAAAAAGCAAAACATTTTGTCAAATTAATTGGAAATAGTGATGCCTCACACATTTTATCTGCCAAAACACTAGTACAACCTAAAATATCTCAAAGACAGCATGTACTCTTTTTTAGTTATTCTAGTGTTGAAGAACATGTTTCTAAGAGTAGCAAAAGTCAGGAAAACACTAATACCAAAGGTTATTACAATGACCCTGTCCCCAAAGGTTCTCTACATTTACCTTCAAAATTAAATTTTGAAAATACAGTGGAAATTGGAATTCATCTGCAGGGAGAATCAAAAATGGAAATGGCTGAAACAGTTAAAAAAGAACAAAATAACCTGAATGCTTGTATTCAAGAATCTCTAAATTCAGAAAACAAATTGCCCAGCTATAGGAAACTAGCAGGAGCTGCAGATGTTCATATGGGCATCAAGAAGACCACATGTGAAAATGAGCTAAGTCTTACTCTGGAAACATCTGAGAAAGGTAAATCAGTCAAATGCTGTGACGCAGAACAAATGTCCTCATTGAAAAGCCAGTTCAACATGGTTGGTGATGTGAAAGAGGAAATTCATAAACCAGAGAATGAAAACAGCCTGCTGGGTTTTTATGAAAACAGCATCAAAGATTTCAGTAAAGATATTTTTAATGATGAACAGGGTGAGAAATCTGAGGAGTCCCAAGAACTGACTCCAGGCCAACCTTTCTCTCCTCACCCCTCATCTAGCGGCTTCAGTTTAACAGGTACCAAAACTTCAAAAGAAAGTGTCCTTCTGGAAGACATATGGAGTTTCAGAATGAAAGGTAAAATTGCATGCTGAGAATAGAAGAAGCTTCCATGATGAAAAAAAGACGATGTATAAGTTTTGATAAAATGCTATGGGGAAAAGAAACTGAAGGCACTTCAAATTAGAAGGTTAAATGTAATTAGTCACATAATAGTAATGTGGATACCTCCAGAGTGAGAATTATCTTTCTTTTCAGCAGGCAGTGCAAAATAACAGGGCAGTTGAGGGAAAAAAAAAAACCCCAACCTATAAACCCAACAAATCCTATGAACATGCAGCATCACTAGAAAGGTGAAGCAGAAGTAATACTGGGAGATTCATGTTGCCATCATGAGCTTCTGGTGCCAGGGAATGGGTCAGAGGACAGGCTGAATCCAGATCTTCTGAAGTAATATAAAAGTCATATGTGATATAGTCAAAGAAATTATTACGCTGTGTCATCAGGTTTAGGCCCACAAATGAACCTGAGTTTTAGAAGGCATCATCAAATGTTACTTCAAAGCGCACAGTATTACCAAAGTCTTCAGCTGAATCCAAGTCCAAAAGCATTAATAATGAAATTTTAATGACAGTAAGAGCACCAGAGCAGTCATGCAAGACTAGTCTGAATATGAACTTTTACTCTAGCAGCCCTCCAAAATAGAAGACATTTTTTTAAAAAGTAGCATTACAATAAGTGTCTCCTAAATCCCTCAAACTGGAAAGCCAAATTGCTATATTAAAAAGAGATTAATGAAATTCTTGCAATTTGGGATTGCTCAGAAACCTAGCTGATAAAGTAAATGATGACAAAGAAGATACTGCAGTAACTGAAAGGGTGGATAATACTGAAAAAATGAACTGCTGCTACTAAAGCAAGACAGGAGAGAAAGGAAAAAAGACTGAATCTTAAAATCAGAGAGTCAAAGTTGAGAAATATAGATAACAAAAATTATATTCTAACAAGAAGAGTTCCATGTAGTATTTTTACCATACTATCAGGATTCTTTGCAATTGTATTTAGTAAAAGTAACAATTATCCTACATAAAAAAAGCCTGAGGATACATGTTTTGTCCAAAAAACCGAAACACCCAAGAATACCAAAACCAAAATGAAAATAGGGACAAGTAGAACTAATTCTTAGCTCAATCTCATTCTTCTATGCTGGAATCTGAACAAGAAAAAGATACTAATAAACCCATAGAAAGTATAGAAAATTATGAAATCAACTTAGAAATCATGCTAGATTAATTTGAGGAAGGTCAGCTTGGCATTTTGGAAACAATCCTACTGCAGAACCCAGTGAAAACAAGGAAACTGATAAAATCACAGTAGGGCAGACAGAGTTCATGTCCCCCAAACCAGGCAAATATTGTATGATAAACACTCAGGTTTACCAAACCCGTTGACTACATTCCAACAATTTTATTTAAAGGTAAAACAAGATGTTAAGCAACCCTTAGAGCATTCCCTGCTGCACCAGCAATTTGAAAAGACTTGTCATGAAATTGCAGCTTATGCATGTGAAGACAGTGTTATGGAGAGGACACAAGTGGTTGTGTATGTATGAAAGGGGCACAATTTGGAAACTGGGCAAGGAAAACATATAGAAAAAAAAAGAAAAATTCTTTTAGAGCTGCCCAAGCTTTTGTCTGCCCTAGTGATAGGTATGCAGCCCAAACTGCAGCTAAAGGTATATGACCAATGTTTCACTCAGTGGTTTGGTAAGAACAAAATGTGCTTTGTTTGAGGGGAAAAAAAACCCCATATCTTCCTGAGCTTGGACTATTGGACTATTTGTGGTGGGTATCTTTGGCTACTAGTGGCTTAAGCACAGAATGAAAGGTTAATCAATTTATAAATGTTTGGGCTTTTTTTATTGACACAGGTAGGCAAGATGTGGAGTTTCTTGAAAGCAGTATTTCATTTGCTTTGGGAAGTTTACTCCAAATCACTGAAACAGTGGCAGCTAGGTGTCTTCAATCAAACTTCTGCTTGAATATGCCTGTGGTTTCTTCTATTTCGCAGTAAAGTTTGTTATCTTGTGAGAAGTTGTTAATTTCAAATGCTACATGGCACTTTTAGTTGTTCTTTTCAAAATGCTTTTCCCGCTTGTATCAGAAAGAGACTTAATCTTGAACAGGGAATCTACAGACTATCAAAAGCAAGCATATTTTTTTCCTCAACATTGATTTTAACTGCTTCACTACAACATCAGTTTTGCTTAAAGGTCTATCCTCCAAATTCTAAGACCATTTTTGAACCAGTATTTCTTAAATCAGAAATCTGTAGCACTTTTTCACTCTCAAGTAGCACCCTAGTGTTTGGTTTCAAGATATGGAAAATAATTTTGAAATAAATACATAAATATCTCTGTAGAGGTTAGTATCTTATAAAAGTGTGTGTCTGCATGTGTGCATGCGTGTACATGCAAGCTGAATCCTCTGAAAATAACCTTGAATTCCCTTTGCAATTATTTGCAGGAGTAGGTAGTAGAAGAAAGTTACTAGGAGAAACGCCAGAGCAGGAACATGAAATGAATGCCTTTGTGGACTGTGAACTTGACAGTGACCAGCACTCTAAAGCAGTAGCTGTTCCTTCAGTAAAGTCTGAAGAAAAACTGGACAGTTCAGCAGTTGGCTTTACATTTGATGTCAGTAAGCCTTTCTCGGATGCCATCCAGAACTATGTTCCAAGTAATGGTAAGTGTCAATTTTCTTAACCCTAAGAAAAATAAATTTGCTATTTGCAATCTAAAAAAGAATAGATGTATTGACAAATGTAATATAAAACCTTTTTTTTTTCCCTTATGAACAAATGAAAAGGAGGTTGGTTCTATCAGATACTTATGTGCTTGAATGTTCTTGAGATTGAGGAATCAATAAAATCTGTACTTTCAACAGCAATGAGTATTATCAAAAAGGTAAGAAGACTTTATGTGATATATTGCTGACATTAGTGCAAAATTAAGATATTTACCGGTGATTCTCTGCAGCGAAGCTCCTAAAAAAAAAAAATCCCTTTAAATAAACCCTCTGCAGTCCCCCTGTTTCTGGGTATATCTGGTGCTAAATGAGATAAAGATGGGACAAGAAAATATCAGGTTTGCTTATATTTATCTGCCTCTGTTGTTTGCACTATGGAATCAGACTAAATTTGTGTAGGGTTTTTGTTTGTTTGTTTTTACAGAACAGCATGAAACACCTCAACAGTCAAAATATATGCATCTTTTATTTGTTTTAAATGAAACTCCTAACTCTCTCTAGTTGGCAGTACAGTACTGGTTAAATTTGCTTGGACTTAAAAAGGTTGGGTTATGATGAGTAAAATAATCAGAGTATTTCCATTGCTTTTAAAAAGTAATTCCAAAACACTGATTGATGAAAATTCCCATAGTTCATAATTACATTAAAAATACTTTTATAAGCAAATATGTAAAATATAGGATGATGACTGCTACCGGGGTGTCTTAAATTATCAAAACGTAGAGAGAAACAGTGGTGCCAAGCAATGTAAGAAAAGGTAGATGTGTTGCACTGTCCCCTCTAAACAGAGTAGTATCAGGTAAAGTGGTATATGGAAAACTTCATTCATTTTAGTGCTTTGGTTTAACTTTGTTTATACATGGTAATTGAAGTTTAAGAACCACTTTAATTTGTTCCTGATTTCTAGTGTAGTTAAACAGACTGGGTGAACTGCAGCATAGAAGGGGTACTTTTTTTCTCTTCTTCTTTCTCTCCCCTCGTGAATCAGATTAGATTTCAATGCTAATTAACAGTTCACTACTGCAGCCAAACTCATTCTTGTATTCTTTGATACAGCTAAAAAAGCCGCTTCACCCAGTTCCTATTCACTCAGGTTGTTCACCTTCCGTTGCGAAGACTGAGTTTCCCATACCTTAGGGGAAAAAAAAGAAAAGTGTAAATACACGTCAAAAAACCCCACCAGACCAGAAGCGTGCGGCCTGTCCTTCCGAGCCGCGGGTCCGGTGCATGCCCGCGCCCACTTGCGCAGGAGCGGGAAGCCGGTCGCTGACCCACCTGCTGCCCTCCCCGCCCTCCCCGCCGGGCCAATGTCAGCT
Source organism: Heliornis fulica (assembly GCA_013399135.1). Lineage (NCBI taxonomy): Eukaryota > Metazoa > Chordata > Aves > Gruiformes > Heliornithidae > Heliornis > Heliornis fulica. The sequence goes on from VXBZ01006567.1 coordinate 1,184,003, forward strand.
CCCGCGCCCGCTTTGCGAACAGGCTCGGCGGGGTGGCTTGGCTCCCCGGCTGCAGCCAGGCCCTTCCCGAGGACTGCAGCCGATTCTCGCGAAGGCCTGCAGCTGCACGGGCACGCATGGAGGCAGACGGCGCCAAAGGGACGGTGAGTTTCCCTGCGGCTCGTTTGGAGGAGGAACAGGAGTAGGTTCGTGGCCAGCAGGGCCACGTCAGTACTGGAGGACTGGGGGTGGGTGGAGGGAGAGGGGGTAGGCAGCGGCGGGCGTCCCCTGAAGGGAGCTACCGCTCCTTCCCGCCTCTCTCTGTCAGGAGAGGCCACGCAGACTTGCTGCTCCCTGGGCCCGCAGCACCGCCTGGCCTAGCGCTGCCAGGCGCCCCCTGCGCAGAGAGGACGTCCCTGGGCTGCACCTGCCGCTCGGCCCCGCCTGGTTCGGAGGCCTCCTGCTCCGAGACAGGCGCGACGGCCAGCCCAGGGGCCCGCTGCCGCCGTTGCGCTCTCGCTTTCTCCCACCCCGCAATGGTATCTCCCGCTCCCTGCCCCCGACGGTGGTGTGGCTCCCCCATTCCTGTCGCAGTGGTACAGGCCGCCGCCCCCTTCAGGCTTCTCAGGCTGCTACCACTTTTGCCCGCGCCGTTACCCCCCCTTCCCGGCAGCAATGGTTTCCTCCTCCCGTCTCTCCCGCCACAGTGGTACGGGCCGGTTGTCAGTGGCGAGCCGGAAGGGGGCCGCGCGGCGGTGGGCCCGTGCCGCCCCACAGTAAGATGGCTGCCGGCGGCCGCGGGGATGCTTCGGACGTCGCCACCGCCGGCTGGTGGCTGGGCCTGTGGGAGAGCGCACAGCGCTACTGCGGGTTGGCCTTGGAGGGGGTGCGCAGGGTGAGTGTGGGTCCTGCCGCCGCACGGGGATCGGCTCCGAGAGGGCCGGGGTCTTGTGCTGCTCGGGGTTGGCGGAAGGGGGAGAAACGGCGCTACCGGAGACGGCGAGAGCTCAGGTCCGAGAGGAGCGGCCCCGCAGCCTCGCCCCTGGGCAGCTGGCTGCGAGGGGGCCAGGGTTCTGCTGAAGCCGGTGGGAAGGAAACGGAGGTCTCGGAAAGCCGGAGCAGCGAACCGAGCTGTCCCTGGCTCACACTCACGCACCCCCCGCTCGGCTCGGTAGGCTGGCCCTTCGATTGCAGAACCCGAGTTCTGCTGCCCCGTCACACGTTCCTGCACACACGTCACACCTGGGGCGAGAGGTGCGCCAGGCAGTTCGTGTTTCTGGGAAAGCACTGAAACCCGTTCACGCATAAAACGTGTGTGCCAAACGTTAAATCCTTCACTTGGGTTCGATGTGTTATCTCAGCGGTAAGGTAATCGAGCAGGTATTCCTACCGAGCAGAATTTCAACTGGTCGGTCGTAAAATGCTGATTGGTATTGATTGTAGCAGTGACATGTGTAGAAACCCTGAAGGAGAGTGTACCGTCATGGTTAGCTTCAGAGGAAAAGTTCTCAATTTTACCTGGTCATCATTATACCCCACTGGAATATTTCTCTTTTTAGATTTTTATTTCTTCATTTGATAAATACACAATCCAAAAATCAAAGGCTTCTGTTAACCAGTTTCTTAGCATCACGTGTATTTCTGTTGAAAATAAAACTTTTTTTTTTTTCCTTCAGTTGAATCTTATTACTTTGTTTTTCAGGCAGTGGCTTCGCTGCCAGAAGAAATGAGACCTGGTCCTGATCTGTATGGTCTCCCGTGGGAAATAGTGATTTGTGCTGGCATTGTTGGAGCCTTTACAGTGATCTTGTTCCTGTATAGAAGTTATCAATCAGTAAGTGTTCAAGTTACATACAGATGTGTAGAGTGTGTTAGTGCTTTGAATTGAAATTGCTGCTCTGTTCAAGATACGTAATGCTTCAGAGTTTTAGTTCTCTAAATTGCTCTAAAAGAGAAATAGAGCAGTGGCTTGTTTTGTCAAGGCGATGTTTGGACACGTACTGAGCAACTATTGTCATTGGAGGAAATGCAAGGGAACTCACTGTAAAAAAAGGACCAACTCTGGTCTTTCAAAGTAATAGTAAGCAAAGGCAATCCAGATGGATTCCCATCAAGGGAGACATTTTAAAACTTTTTGGATAGTGACCTTGATTCTGTTCATTGGAAAACTGATCCAATTTTACTGTGCTGTTTGTGAGCATTAAGCTGATGAATGAGGAATATAGTACTGAAACCTTTTAATGCACAAATCTGATGATATTTTTGTGGCAGGGTTTGTCTTCTATTCTGGGTAAGAGGATCTGAGTAACAACAGCTGCCAGCCATCCTCTCCCTACTCATGAAAAGGGGTCAATGTCTGTAATACAGCATTCTAAATTAAATAGACAAGATGTGATTTTGGTGCTAGGATGCCCATGTTTGCAGATAGGTTGCATAGTGGTGAAGTTTTTTGTATATGAGCAACTGCATTTTTAGGGTTTTAACATCATCTTAGGCAGGGAAAAATGCCACCTTACTCTGCAGCAGCATTTCAGATTGTCTGGTAGGGGGTATGTATTTGTATAAGGTAACGTATCTATAATTTGGATCATTGTGTTTTCTAACAGCATCACTGTAGGATGTGTGAAAAAGGTGTTTCAGCTGTGGTCAGACAAGTAGCAACTCTAATATTGCTTTCCTTGCACATGTTACTATTTCACTAGATATTACAGAACTTATCAATGGCTTTTTCAGTCATCCATACTTAGAAGTGTACTGACAGCTCTTTGAAGAATTAATGATAATTTTAGTGTGGTGTGGGGTTTTGGGGAGATTATAGGACAAGGTGTGCTTATGACATTTTTCCCCCCTTTTCCTATTATATGGATTCTTTGGCCATCCCATGGCTTTTAAATGATGAAATAGGAAAAATCTGAGGGACCCATTGTATGTCAGGCCCAGTCTTGAGGGGAATGCTGTGTTGTTAAGTTTTTCTAGGTTCAGTCGAGTTCTGCATCTCTTGTCTGGGCCACTTATGACAGATTTTGTCCCACGGTTTGTTGGATTTTGATTCTAGGGTACTAGGACCTTTGTGCTGGCTGCCGATTTGGCGCTTCCCACTGAGTTGCATCTGGGCAGATTGCCCATCCAGTAGTACCTGTACTGCAGCTCTAACCATTAAGTATTATAACAGGGTGGGGGTGCGGGGGGAGGGTTTCCCCATAGAAAGTTAAGTCTAAGATGGCATGTGGAGCTTCCCTCTCCCCCCGCTTTCCTACTTTTTTGGCTGTATGTATCCACTACTACTTTGTTTTGGCAGTCCTGGTGATGGGATGACTGCAGAGTTGTGTTATAAAAGTGATCCCAGTGAGAGCTAAGCTCCTTTCCCTTCTTCTTTCTTTTTAATGAGTGGGAGGGAGGAAAGGCAAACGCACAGACATGCATTTCTATGAGAAGAGGAAGCAATTACCTGTTTTCAACAGCACTCTGTATTTATATTCCTTTTTTGAGTTCCATGGTGAAACCGATCATGGAACCACCGATTAAAAGATCAGTTTTTGGGTAGTATGCAAAAGTAATTGATCAGACATTTTCAGTATTTATTCTTTTTATTTCAGGTTAGAAGCCGGCTTTATGTAGGTAAGTCCATTTTTCATACTGTTTCTTTGGACTTCCTTTTTCCTTTTAATTGTTTTGATATTGCAACACTTAACTGGCTTTTTTTTTTAGGAAGGGAAAAACAGATTGCCAGTAAAATTGCTGAATTAATTGAAGATAAATGCAGAATTCTTGAAAAACTCAGCCTTTGCAAAAAAGAGGTAATAGCGCTCACTTACCGCTTTCAGATGCGTCACAGAGATGGGCTTAGTTTACCAAGTATCTAGAGTATTAAATTTATCCAAAAGTAAGATGTGTAAAACCTTTCAAAGTGATTCTTCAGATGCTTTTTCTGCCTTTAATGTTAAGTATGATATAATTCACTGGAAGCAACTTTAAAATGTCTTTGTTTTATGCCACTGGAATAATTTACTAGGGCTAAGGCTTTCCTGGTCTCCAGCAAGGCACACTTAAGCAGTGACTATGTTTCAGACTAGAGCATCATAAATTAATGCTATTACTTAAGCAATTGTTGACGTACATTCTAACATGAAGTATTTCCTTTTCAGTTTGAAGATTTAGAATTGTCTCTGAAAGGTGATGACGTTAGGAAAGAATCAAAAGACACGTCTTTTTTTGAGGTAAAGGTAAATGGAAATTGTTATTTCTGCAATTTAAGGGAGTATTTCAGGAAAATGGTGTCCATTTTATAAAAAAAACCCAAAAAGCAAATCCACAACAACAAAAATAATAACAACACTCTATCTTCCCCCAATCTTAATTTCTTAATTGTTTTAATCAGGAGCATGCTTGTTTTTTGTAGTCCTGGATTACCAAAAACTAGGCAGGATTTGAATTGAGGCATTTTTATAACAATTGCATTGATAACTATTGATACTAAGACATGGCATATTAGACAGTTTTTAATAAGCAAACTGTTCCTGTTTGTAGAAGAGACTAGTGCATGAGGTATTTTTTTTTCCACATCTGAATTAATTCAAATATATTTTATAGGCAACTGGAGCAGAGTTGTAAACAAAAAAAAAAAAACCACTACGTTGTTCCCACCTGAGAATGTATTTGTAAAAGATCTCCAAAAAAATGAAGCAGGTACCTAACTGGCTTCATAAAATTTAAGCAACAGAAAATCAAAACTGCATTCTGCACCTCAGATCCCTTAGAGCTGATTGTTACGGGTTTTATTTATGTGTAGTAGTCTCTAGAGGACTCTGACATTTATTCTGGATATGGTGAAATTTGTTAAACATACTTTGGTGTCATATTTAAAACATGCCTGTCGTCTTTATATGTAATTAATGTCAAGTGTTTTATGTTGACTGTCAAAACAACTTGATTTAGGAAATGCATGAAAAACTGAACAAGTCAAACTGGGAACGCAACCAAGAAATAGAAAATCTAGAAGAAGAACTGGAAGAAGAAAGATCTAAGCAATCAGAAAATGATAAGTTGGTAAGAATAAGTGAAATTCTGTCTTTGTTTTGTCTAAATTTTTTTTATTAATTAAAAAAAAAATCCATGAAAAAGTGTATTGATGAAGAATTAAAACTATATTCTTTGGAGTTTTTTTAAACAAAACCTGCATTTCTCATTTTTTCTCCCCTTGTACGCCCTGTAGCATATTAGAAAAATGACAGCCATGAAGGAAAAACTCAGAAGTAGAAAAGCTGTTTTTACCGATTTGGCTGTAGGATCTTCCCAATTTGAAAATCAGAATAACGTTATTAAGTGCTTAGACTTTGCAGAAAAGTCTGTATAAGAAGCTATATAACCATTATTAATTTTCAGGTGGATGAAAGTCAGAAGAGAGTGGAGTCTTTAGAGAATGAAGCAAAATCTATCCAGTCACATATTGATGAGGTTTGTTCAGTTTTTATAGTTCTGTTTTCAAATCTTTGCAATTTTTCTGTTCTCCGTGTAGTTAGTGGTTAGGGGTATTTTTCTACTAAGGCTGCAGAAGTAATACGCAGTGTAAATATAAAACATTTTGTAAGACTTCCTACCTCTTTGTGACTTGATTTAGCAACTTTGAATTTCATGGAGTGATTGGCTTTTATAGGGAGTTGGTTACCTGTCTTTGTTTTGCTTTCTTACTCCACAATGATAGAGTTGGAAAACTTCAGTGAGAAAAACCTATTGAAATAGAAAGAAAAATGTGAGGATGCATATATAGCGCAACTAGAAAGCCTTACGCTAACTCCAATAATATCATTGTGACCACACTTGGCATTTTCACCTTTTCTGTTTAAACAAACCTTTCTTGTTTCTCTTAGGCCAAGTCCACTCTAAAAGTATATCAGATTAATACAGAGAGACTCAAGACATCTGTTCAAGATGCAAGAGATGAAAACTCCCATCTTCAGGAAAGTGAGAAACAGGTAGGTTCTTCCTAGTTATCCTTAGAAATACCATGGTTTCTTACAGTACTATGCAAATACTATTTCTCCAAGGACATCATCCTCAACATGTTTGTTAATGCCCTTTATGTGTTCTAGTAAACAGAATGAGGAAGAGGACATGGCTTTGAAATGATTTTATGTTGGAATAACTTTTGGTTTAAAAGAAATGAATAATTATAGAGCTTGTGGGAAAACATGCATAGAGTCAGTGCAAAAGACAGCATGTGATAATGTAAGGCTGGTGAGATTTGCTGAGACCTGGAAGAAGGGAGAAAGATTTGAACAAGTCCACAGCTAGGATCCTCTGCAGAGACAGAGGCTTATACTTAATTCAGAAAACAAAAGCAATTAGGAAGTTGCAGAGTATGCAAAAGGCAGATAAAAAACCTACTGTAATTCCGCTATGGATGAATTAATGAAAAGTCAGGTAAGTAATACAAAGGGACAGAAAAGACTGTTGCTTCCCAAATTATAGTTTTGTATTTTCCTCAGTGCTGTAGACAGATCCGAAAGAATGTGCGTTATTTTAAAATAATGCTCAGCATATGCAACAGTTGTGCAACCCGATCCATACTCCATGAACGTGAAATCTTCCATGGAGTGGTTTGGGTTTGTGTCTTTTGGTTGCTGATTTTTTCGTTGGTTGGTTTTTATATAAGTGTGCTTTTTATTTTTGCACTGGTGAACTCCATGTTGTTTGAGTCTCTGGGGGCAGAGTAGAAGTACAGGCCTGTTAACTTTTAGCAGTCATCTTCATGACTGCTAAAAGTTAACAGGCATGAAGATGACTGCTAAAAGTCAACAGGCAGAGGGCTGGAGCACCTCCTACCTATGAATGCAGGGCAGAAGTGTTGGGCCTAGAGAAGAGAAGGCTCCAGGGAGATCTTACGGCAGCCTTCCAGTACCTAAAGGGGCTTACAGGAAAGCTGAAGAGGGGCTGTTCACAAGGGTGTGTAGTGGCAGGACAAGGGGTAATGGACTTACCTGAAGGAGGATAGATTTGGATTAGATATTAGGAGAAAATCCCTCTCTGAGGGTGGTGAATCCTGGCAAGGTTGCCCAGGAAGCTGTGGCTGCCCCCTCCCTGGCAGTGTCCAAGGCCAGATTGGGTGGGACTTCGAGCAACCTGGTCTAGTGGAGGGTGTCCCTGTCCATGGCAGGGGGTTGGAACTAAACAATCTTTAATGTCCCATCCAACCCAAACTGTTGTTTAATTTAAAAAAGCTGTGGAGTTCTTTTGCTCTCTATCAAAACATTGTGTGCATCAGAGGTAACTGATTCAGGGGCAAACAGGAGGAGGTTAATGGAACTGCAGAACTTTCTGCAGAAGCAGTACTGCACTTCTGCACAACTATGTTATCGAAAAAGCTTTGTATTTTTCTCTAACTTTAAAAGAATACATGCCTGTGACTACAAAATAAAAAATAAAGAAGGGTATTTTACTGGAATTTGTGAATGGAGAAACAGTAGATTTGGATGCTGTTATGAGATGAAGTTGTTTTGAGAATTACCTTCTTTCGGGAGTGTTTCATCCAATCTGTACAATCCTTTCTGTTTGTTTCTGTGAGCAGGAAGGATTTGGTCTCAGAGCTTTATTTCAAATGTGACACTATACTTATGTAATAAATTTTGCAAAGCAGTACATGTAGATTTAATAGAGAGTTGTTTGGGGTTTTTTTCTCTCTGGTAATTTCTTTGGTTGAAACAGAAATAATCCAGTTATTTTATGTGCGAAAATAATCTCTTTCCTTCTGTTAAAAAGTAGTACTTAGAGTAAGGTTATACTGCTGATCGTTACTCTATGAGTTACAGGCAGTCATTCTATATCAAGGAAAATTAGGAAAAAAAAAACAGTAAAAACAATTCCCAGGATTTAATTAGCTTCTCAGGTGCCTAGATTAAAAAAGGGGTTTGCATTCCTTCCAGATGAAATAACCTGGGTATAATAGATCCTCAATCACATTATTTAGGATCAATTACTATACCCCACTTTAACTGAGCTTTGTTGCAGTTTTGAGTAGTTTGAGAATGACTGTATGTATTGTATCTGGCTGTGATTTTTAGTAGATCAGTTACCTGACAAGAGGTGGTAGAACCTGATAGATAAGCAGGTACTTTTTCTTCTTTGTATTTTCATTTGTGCAGTTACCATAAGCATGTGAGTTTGCTATATTAGAATATCCGTATCCTGGTTTTATTTTTCTTTTTTTTTTTTAAGATGGAATGTCACTTATGTTCAAAAGGTAACAAAGGTGCTATTTGTTCACAGAGAAACTAGAGTACTTTCTTCCTCTGTCCATTTGAACTAATTGGTCATAATCTTCTGGCACATCATAGCTTAAACACTGTAACAGATGTGCACAGTCTCAGATTTATGATGTGTCAGAGGATTGGGCCTTTTAGTTTGAACAAGGGAACTGTTAAATGAACTCCAGACTTTCCATGCTTTGTTTTTTCACAGGATCATTAGAAGAATACAACACTTTATCTTATTGCAAATCCTTGCGATTTCTTTTTATTGTATATTTATGAAGTCATGTCAATTTATTTTCTCTTTGGCTTCAGGAGTAAGGTATCCCTTAAAGTTTAGCTTCCCTTTGAGGGTTAGATTTAATGTTGAAGTAGTTGCCTGTGTACGTCTTCAGAGCAGTATTTGCATAAAGAGTATTTTGGGTTTATCTTTAATACTTAGTCTGCATGATGCTGCAAATTCATATGTGGCTTTTACTGTTTGAAGGGTGCAGTTGTGTGCCAAGTGGTGTTCATCCAATTCTAGTCACACACCTTCTGTTTTATGCCTTCTAATTTATCTTTGATAAGTAGTGTTCAGGCTTGCTTGTCTTCTTGCATGGCAGTTCCCCCGTTTAACTACCGTTTTCTTGTTTTATTTTTAGTATGCTTGGCTGTTATGTTCTTGTTGATCAACCTAATATTCCTTTCAGTGCTTTTAAACTGGTTTCCTGTTGTGCAACTTTAAGCAACGTTTTTTTGACAGACTTAAAGACAAATTTTTCTGAGCTGTACCTTGTGTTTTTGTACTGCGTGTTCTGTCTTAACAGAAATGTGCATTGGTTCAGTTTTGCTCACACAATATGAACGCATGGTTTAATCAGTTAATACACTGCAGTGATTATTTTTAATGAACTGGTGCTTAAGTGTACTGATCCATTTTCTGCTGGAAAGTATTTTTGTGAAATGAGATTTTACTAGGGGATGTCTGTAAAATGTAACCTTGTAATCTACCTGTCCTTTTAGTTAACCACAGTTAATTACAGATGCATACTTGTAGGTGTTGATTACATAGAGTTGCTGTCACTTTGATTAACAGGGAAGCTTTTTTTTATAATAAAATCTAAAAATTACTCTGAGGTATATGGAGGAGAGTAAAAGAAATAGCATAGTTTTGCAAGTCGTGTCAATTTAAAGAGCTGTCTAAAAAGCTTCCTGGTTTCCCTTACCTCACTGGCCTCTCCTAGGTTGGAAAGGCAAGGGTGCAATTTCAGAAGTGTGTGCATATTTTGGGGAATGAGTCTTCATCTCTCCATCTGTTTTCCAGCGATAGTTGCTGTTATACGAATTGTCACTGTTTTATATACATTGCTATGTCACATCAGGGTTTCTAAACTGAGAGTAAAATTAACTGAACTATTCTTAGATATGTTTCAAAATACCCTAACAATTAACTACAGTGGAGAGCTACTGCACCTACACAGTAACATAGAAATCTTATTTTTCATCTCTCAAGGTTTGACTGTCTTGTAGTCTATCTGATATTTCTTACTGATAGGTGAGAGGTTAAAAATCTGGTTCTGACTAGGTAATATGCCTAACAGACTCAAGTACTATTCATCCTTGATTCTTGGATGTAAGGCAGTCGTGCTAATCTGATATTTCCCTTTTTTAGCTTTTACAAGAAGCTGAAGGATGGGGTGAACGATTTAGTGAACTAAATGAACAAACTAAGATGTTTGAATCATCTAAAGCAGATATAGAAGAAGTACTGAAAAATAAAGAGAGTCAAATCAAGGTAAATTATGACAGCTAGCATTAAATCACATAATTCAAACTGATGCTAATCACTGAGTGACAGGAAAGTCTATCAGCCCCTCATTTTCTTAATATGCATTCAGCTGTTTAGGGTTTTTTTTTGCTTGTCTTCATCCTCTAAACTCTTGTTTCCTGATAAGCAAAAGCGGTTGCTTAGCAGCACAATGGAGCAGTCTGATAGCCTTGGAAGCCAGCACCTTAAATAAGGAAATTTAGTTCTTATATTGCTCTGAGTGTTTGCATTTTTTCCAGTTTTGTGAGGGGGAGTTGGGAGTGTATTATTACATGGTGTAATTAATATACACAAGCCCCACAAAAAATGCGCGTGCTTGACTCTCTGAAAAATTTTCACAAGGGTACACCTGTTAACCTGAAAAAAAAAGAAGTGGTATCAGACATCTGGAATCTGTATATGGGGCTGGCTTAACCTACTAACAGAACTAAATAAAGGACAGAAATCCTGAGAAAATATTTGCACTGGTAACTATGTGGTCATTGTTTGTATTTATTTTAATGTTTGTTTTGTGTGGGTTTATTCTTAGTCACTGACACAATACTTACTGAAGATGAAAGACTGGAGTTCAGCAATAAGAGAAGAGGAGGAGGCTGAAGATAATCACTGGGATACGGATATAAAGGGTGAAACAGAGAATGGAGAGCATTTAGGTATGGTTGGTATAGATTCCCATCTTAATATTTAAGATAATAGATGTTTTAAAAATACAGGACCAACAAACTTCCAGGAAAGTCGAAAGATTCGATTTGTAGAAATTGGATTTTCAGAACTCACCAAATATTACTTGTGTCGGACAGTTGATTCTTGGACACCTCTGGAATAACAACCCGTGCTACTGTTTATCAGTTCATGGTTAAAGCTAAAGCATACATGTTATCATAGAACACTGTAAAGACTAGGAGCTCAGACTTTACCCTGTGTTTGTATTAAGCAGTGATTCTCAAACATTTTTAGGTGGAAACCTTACTGTCATTTCCCAGCAGTAGCACTGTGGGTCCCTTCAAAACAGCAACACAGAAGAGCCTTTATTCCTCCATTTTCTTGCTGCAGCTTTTTTTTTATGCTGGTGCTGATTATGCTGTAGGGCACATCCCAGTAAGTCGTACAGTGTGTGTGTGCAGCATCCCACTGGTAATGTGAGGGTCCTGACTGTGATCGATTGGCAATAGAAACACTAGAGTACAGGTGTATCCCCACACATGCACCACCTCTTCCCCCACCCCACCCCCCCCAAGGTATGCAGTGCCCCTCATGGTATGTTGGGGATGGCTTTTTTATGAAAATCAAAATAAGAAAACAGTGTTAAGCTCTATCATAAACCTTTTTGTGCTTTTTATGTGACATAAGATTCTATTCTGTCAATCAGATGATCAGCAAAAGCGAACTGTAAAGAAATTGATCTATGCTGCAAAGGTATGTGATTTTTATGGAAATTGTTGATGGAAGGGGGTAACTAGAGGGAATATAAGCAATTTTTAGGGTAAGTTCAATTGCATATAGATATGAGCATCAGAGTTCAGTGTCTTTTAATGTTTAATTAGGTATTTTTGCGTGCAAACAGTTTCTAGTAATCTTATAATGCTTTTTTTTTTTAAATTTTGATTGTAGTTAAATGCTTGTCTAAAGACCCTGGAAACAGAAAGAGATCAGTTGCATTCAAAACTCTCTGATGAAAATAAAGCTAAAGGAGAACTTGCAGGTAATGAAATGTTGTTTTGCCCTTAATAAGATGCAGCTTTTGTAAAATGTTACAGGCTGTTACTTCCAGTAAAAACCAAAGTAAGTTTACATTAATAATTCTACCTGATTTTTTTTAAGATCTGTTGGAGTTGTAAGTTGCTTAGCTATTTCAAATATTTGAATATAGAGGTAAAGCAATCAAAGATGCTGAAGAACCATTTGTAAACTTTACTGTGTTCTGAAGTGTTCTATAACTGTTAAGTTGTAGAATCTTAAAATACATGGACAAAGTGATGATATTTTACATGGACAAAGTGATATTTTACACCTTCTGTACATAATGTCTGGGCATGAAACAATGACGTTTTAATGTAAATTTTAAAGCCCTCTATTACCAATGGTACCTTAATTAATTATAATTAGTAACAGATGCAAGCTTCACGTTTTTTAAGATCCAAAATACTGCCTTTGGATTGAACCTGAAAGTGTCTTGTTCTGTTTTTTGGATTTTTTTTTTATTTTGTTGCATTGGACATGCTGAGTTAAACCACATGAAGTGAAAACACTATAATTCAAATCAAAGCCTGTAATTACCTATTGCTTTCATAGATAACAGCCAGCAGAGTATTCATCACAATTGGATATACTGTGCTTTGTTATCGGGGTGATAAAATGCTCTGCAAAACTGTATTTATCTTTTTTTGATAGTCCTTTGAACAGACAGTGCTAGTGTGTGTTTCAAATTGGTTGTAACCCTGTCCCATAAAGATAGTTGAAGAACTCTCTGTTTCTTGGAGAGACTTTGGAAGAGTAAATAGGAAAAGGACATGATGATTTTTAATTTGGAAAGACAAGATACTGAGCTATCCCTTTAGGCTACTCAGCAAGACCTCACGTGGGTAAACCTGCAGGAGTGTATGATGGTACCAGTCTTACCCCTTTAGTAGAATAATTACAATACAAAGAGCCATAAATGTAATTCACAATATGAATTTTCAAACTGCTTTGTTTTCTAAGAATCTGTACTATTTGGAGCAAAGGCTAAATATACGTTCAGAGCTGTGCTTTGGCAAGTGGAGACTATAGTTGCTGGTGGGAACTATAGGAAGGAAGAACTTCTTTACTGAAAGAGTCATCAAGCATTGGAACAGTCTACCCAGGGAGGTGGTTGAGTCCCCATTTCTTGAGGTGTTTAAAAGACGGGTAGATGCAGTGCTTGAGGACATGGTCTAAGGGTAGACTTGGTGGCGGTAGGTTAATGGTTGGACTGGATGATCTTAGGGGTCATTTCCAGCCTTGAAAATTCTATGATTCTATGTTTCCCATCAAAAGGAGCAATACCGCTCCTTGTGTAAAAATTTATTAAACTATATTAACATACTGCTTATATTACCAAATACAGGATCAGAAGTTTTTACAGAATTTTTATATACTAAAATATTGCAAATATTTTAAATTTATAGATTGTGCCTTGTCCCAATATAATTATCTCTAAATTTGACAGATCGTATAGAAAACCTTCAAAGTGAACAAGCCTCCTTGCAGTCTGATAATGAACGTTTTGAAAGTGAAGTTCAAAAGCTTCAGCAGAAACTTAAAGTAATGACGGAGCTTTATCAAGAAAATGAAATGAAACTACACAGGTGCTGTTTCTTCTTTGATATTCAACACTTACTGTTTGGTTTGACTGTAACCCTTGGATTTGGGGGGCTGAAAATGATTGAAAATTTGCATACTGCTTTCCAGAGTTTTCTGGATTCTGAAAACCATGTTATGCTGCACCTTTGTGTGCTTTTGTGATTACAGTATTTTTATAGATGTTTCCTTGAAAGTAGGGGTATATTATTTTGGGATTTTTCCACAAGCAAGTACAGGAATACAGAAAAAAACCCAGTAACTAGCACATTTTAATCTATGAAATAAGGTGGGCAAGTTAGAAAGTTTGATTATTCATTTATTTAAATTAAATTAAGATAATTATGTAATACAGTTATCAAAGTTGTTGAAAGATAGCTACATTTTATGCCATGAAGAGAGTTAAGTTAGTAATGTCAGCAGAAGAAATGATGCTGTTTATTAAACTAAGCTTAGAAATAGGAGCTTTAAGTATTACTTTCAATCTGCTCTGCAGCGCATTTATATTAGGCATCTTTGTAGATGAAACAAAACTTAGAAATCTGCTGCATTAACATAGTATTTTTTAAAGGTGGGGGGGAACCTATTAAAAAAATCTATAATGGGCAGTCAGAAAGGAAAAAAATGTTTGCGGACTGTGTGGGTGATACTTAAAAGTACCAAACTGAAGCTCAGCAAATGTATGCTGCTTATCAGAGGTTTTAGAAATGCCGAAAGGGAGTGGGGAGAAGCTGGCATGATGAGATAGCAGAACAAAGGAGGCTACTGGTGCTAAAAAGGCATCTTTTAAAAAGCTACTGTGTTCAAACATGGGAAATGTAAAAGTGGGAAATGAAGACTGAGTAGAAACGAAGTTTAGATTGCGTTCAAAAGATCCATAATTTAGATAGACTACTAATAACTTCTGTTTACAGGAAAATGACTAGTTTAACTATTCAGGGCTGTATGCAGCAGTAGTATCCATGTGTTGTGTATGGCCTGTGGTCTAGAATAAATTCTAGATAAAATTATAAATTCTTTCCAGTCTCTCGTTTTAAATTTTTTTAATAGCTAATAACAACCTTTTTCTTCTCCCAAAAATTATTTTTAATATCTAAAAAAGTACCAGGAAAAAAGTCACTGAAAGTGTTGTTTGGTTTGCTGCTTCCCCCCTCTCCACCCGAACAGAAATATCCTCTGGTAATGCAGAGTGTCTTTCAGATTCCTGTTAAGAATAGTGATAATCTAATTGTTTCATATAGGACAATTAAAGAACTGAATGATATGAATATAAACTAGTGCTATTTATGCCACGTAATATGTTGTCTATAAAACTCTTTATCTGGATAAATATCATGTATTCATCATGCCTTGGTAATTTGAGATGCTTTGCTTTACAGACCCACTGCAAAAATTGTTGACTTGAAACAGAATTAACCGTAGCTTTTGATTTTTTCTTAAAGGAAGCTGACAGTAGAAGAGAGAGAACGCCTACAGAAGGAAGAAAAGCTTTCTAAAGTAGATGAGAAAATTAATCATGCTGCCGAAGAACTAAACAGCTACAGGTAATTACAGATTTTAGTTGCTGTAATCACTTGTTCCAAAGTGAACTAGAGGGAATAGAGTATAAAAACACCAGCATAAGTGAATGTATTTTCTGCTAGTTCTTGTTTTGCATGTGTGTGTTACATGCTAGCTTGTGTCCAATAATATATACTGAGGGAGTTTTTGCTTTGTTTAAAAGTTTTGGTATGGAAGATCACTAGTAGCTTTTCTTCTGTTAGAATATTAATTGCATTGGCACATTGACTTTAATGGAATGGTTAGAAGCACGTCTCTAATCTAGTTCCCTTTATTGACTGAGGTAAAAATTACAAAGTTAAGAGAATGCTGTGAAATAAACGGACTGTTCAGTTTTCTTATAGATCCTAACATATGTTGCATATAGTATTCTATTTCTGTATCTCTATGTCAAAGAAATTGATAAAATACTGTGATGTGGGAATATTTTCTGTAGCTGTTTTAACTGCTCTGCTCTGTTTTGCATTACACCAACTGTGCACTTCTGGTTTGTTTCTGTGGTTTCTCAAACTATGCCATAATTCTTCAGCCTGCAGTGTGTGTTCCCCATCTTCCTCCGATGTTTATGGGAGCACTGACTGAACAATACTGATCAGCGGTGCTTCCTGAAGAGTTAGATAGATTCAGTCTTTGGACTTTAAAGTTCTTGTAGTTATTCTTCAGTATTCATGCAGGAGGGCAGAATTCACCTTTCTTGATTTACTCAGAATGTGAACCTTGTAAGGCTGTTAATTTTAAGGAGGATGTTAGAACTGCAGATAGCGTATAACTAAACAATGGCTGTGTCTTTGTTCCACTGGCTGGGAGTGTAGAACCTAGAGACGGTGTGCACGGGGCAGCTGGCAGCACAGGCGGCATCATGCTTTCTGTGGTCTTGAAATAACCACGGTGTGAGGGTTTTATGTCTCTGGACTGACTGCAGTAGCCTGTGACAGCGTGATGCTCCAGCCATACTGGTACATCTGCTGAGCTAGCTGTTAGGGGTATATGTGGAGGGGTTTCCTTTCTTTGGAAGTGTATCACAGACTGCTGAAAAGTTGAGATCTTGTTTGGCTTGTTTTGGGTTTTTGGTTGTGTTTTGGTTTTTTTGCTCTCTTGTTTACGTTCCTGTTTGCACTGATCTAGGGCCTAGAATTTCCACTGCTACTATAATTTTTATGTATCCCGTGGCCCTAAGTGATAATACTGTCTTTAGGATCTAAAAAAAAAAAAAAAATCTGAATTATACCTTGTGCTTACCACTCTGTTTAGTTTTTAAAACTCTTTTCCTCCACACTATGTTACAATGTCATAAATCCTAACTTTGTTACAGACAGAGAGCAAAAGACCTTGAAGAAGAGCTGGAAAGAACCATTCGTTCTTATCAGAATCAGGTATGTGCTTTGTGTTACTTGCCATGTATGCCAAGTAGGAGGGATGTTACTGCAACCAAAATAACCACTTTCGGCTAGGTTACAGTACTGGATTTAGATTGGTTTTTTTGCCCCCATCCCCCCTTAATGTCATCTAGTTTTAACTGACACACTTCCATAGCAGAGACCATCAGGCAACTTTCCTAAAAAGTCAACATTTACGTTTAGATGTCTCATGAATTATCCACACACATTAGATTTATGAATAACAGTGTATGCTCAAGTTCTCTTTTTTAGATAAACAATGATCAAATTAATCTCTCATTCACAGATTACTTCACATGAGAAAAAAGCTCATGATAATTGGGTAAGTTCCAGATACTGAATTTTGTGAACTTTGTGAATCTTCCTTCTTGCTTTATCATTTTTTTTTTCTTATTAAAAACAGATCATCAAAATTATCCTGTTACCTTTAAACTTACATATTTCCTGCAGAAATACACAAAAGCACATTAAAAGTACTTCTATCGTTGTAAAATAGTTGGAATAGTTAAACCAGATACCTATGAGCACAGTACAATGATAGTACAAAATTATTTGCTATAGCAAAAAATCTGCTGGAATGACTTGTTACCATTTAATAAGTATTTGACATTTTGCTAATAAGAAAAGCTTTTGGCTGGCTTTCAGTGCCATTTTAATATTGTCCCTGGATGTACTTTATTCCTTTTATCTACTAATAGAGGACATTATGTCCTGTGAGAACAGTATGTCCCATTGACAGCTTTGTAAGTATGTTGCTACAAAATCCATTTCTACATTTTTTTTTTTCCAAACAGGAAAATTTAAAATATCTCCTGACTAATACATCCTTCAGTTTCACAGAACGGTCTGAATGGTCTTCATAAGATAGAATCCTGTTAAACTGGTGTTTCATGGTCATAATTTTACAGTTTTTAACTATAGTATTTAAAAAAACTTTTCTTATTTAAGAAAAATTGAGTCTTTAAATCTTGTACATAATCTATAGATGCTTCGAAGTGACTACAGCCAAATAATTTAATTTCTTTAGTTTTAAGAACCTGTGGGAAAGCTGTATCATTCCTCAAAAATTTTGGTGATAGAGCTATTTTGTCATTTGGGGATGTACGTGAGACTGTTTCATAAGCTTTATACACAAATCGTATCTTGTGAAAATACAGTCTACTAGGAAGCTAGAAAAAAAATGCATTGGATATAGGACCTGTCACATTTGTGAAGCGTCTGATTAAAAATTGCAATATCTAAGTGTCTGGGTTTTTTTGTCCCTCCCCAAAGCTGACAGCCCGGGCAGCTGAAAGACACCTCAATGACATAAAAAAAGAAAATGCACATAACAGACAAAAGTAAGTGCCATCCTGATCTAATTCTAAAAAATGCAATTTCACATGTGAGAATGTTTTGGATTTATACAACTTGGTGTTTTCTAGACTCTTGTTAATCAGTTGTGGCTCAAATTGGTCAGGGAGAGCACAGTGATCCATTGGAGTTCTGAAAGAAGTGGAGTCATTTGGGCATTCCTGTAACGATAACATGTAAGAATGTATGAACATAAGAACTGGGTGAGGTACTGAAATATTTCAGGAAATAGGCAGAACGTGCTACTAGATCTCAAAGGTTTTAGGGGGTTGAGTTTTGTTTGGTTTAACATCTGGTTGATGCATACTTATTTATGGTTACCTAATGGTTTTACAGCTTATCTCAGAAGTAAATACTGAGCTGATAGCTGAGGTGGTGGCGGCAGAGAGGAACCTTTAGGTGTGAGGTTAATTAATACTTGGAATGCAATTTAGAGTACTCTCATGAAAGTAATGTTACACCTGGAATTGACATTTAACATGTCACTTCAACTTCTGAATTACAGTTTAAAAACAGCAGCACAGATAAATCCTTTCGGGAATTCTTAAGTTCGTAGTTCTGTGACATCCTTTTCCTTTTATTTAGGGAATAAAATACCTTGCTAATTATTCATTAACCATTTAAGTAGAAGACCTAGCAGTAAATTGTCCAATAAAATTTGTACTCCTTGGTTATTTATGACCTTTTTTTTTATTATTTGCAGATTAACTGAAACTGAATTTAAGCTTGACCTTTTAGAAAAAGATCCTTATGCTCTTGATGTTCCTGTGAGACCATTTGGCAGAGGTACAGTACTGAATTGTAAAATAGAGCCTAATTGTTTTGCTTCCCCAGACCACATATATGTAATTTTTTGAAAACTGTCTTGGCCACGTTTATGTACTGATAACTGATTTTTGAAAAGATAAATTGGTCATAAGTGACTTTAGGTCACATTGTGTTTGTAGTATCGATGAGAGTAGACTGGGAATATGATATATGTGGTAATCAGAGCACAATTTTCATTTCACTTGTACAATTTAGTTTTAAACTTCACCTGAGCAGTTAATTACTTTATACAGCTTGCCAAGCTAAATATTGTGAACTTGAGTATTTTGTTTTAACTATTCCAGAGCATTCCCCATATGGACCCTCACCAATGGGCCGGCCTTCATCTGAAACAAGAGCTTTTCTTTCCCCTCCAACTTTATTGGAGGGTCCTTTAAGGCTTTCACCTATGCTTCCAGGTGGAGGAGAAGGAAGAGGTACAATTCTTAAACTTGAAAATGTATCTATTCTAGATTTCTCTCTCCTCTACTATAAACCTGTCACACCTTTTCCTCTTGCTGGTGACAAGAAGTATTAATTCAGTATGAACAATTAATTGGACAAACTCTTCCTGTTTTTCAATTTCCTTCTAAAGCTCTCCAGTTTATAAAAGTAAACAGAAAATTTATTTACTACTGGTAGGTTAGTCAGTGGATTCGCTTTATATCGAGAAAAGAAAAAACCCAAATTAAGTCTTGTTTTCTTTCTTGGACAAATGGGGTTCTGCTGAAACAAACTTCTGGTTTTTAAGTAAACGAAAGTTGATTAGTCTTTTGAAGAAAGAACACTGCTACTTCTATCTCATTGTTCTACAGTCAGTGAGAGGAGGAGAGGGTACCTGCATTGTCAAAAATACGAGACAGTTTTATTGTGGATCATGATGCTAGAAATTTCAGTAAATTGTTTTCCTCCCTTTAATCTAAGTTTGAGGCAGTCATTATATGGGGAGACAGTTTCTTCCCTAGTGGCAAAAGGATCCAGGAAGGTTGTTTGTAAGGAGTAAGATTCAGAGATTGAGGAGTGGATGAATGTAAGCTGTGATGTCATGGGTTGTAAGGGGAGGAAAGCACTGTGACTTCATAATTTTGATGGTGATGGAAATAGCATAGATAAACGCTAGAGTTCAGCATCTGTTGCAGGTAATAAAGAAGTATTTAATTTGCTACTACTGTTGTACGTATTGAAGCCTTTATTTCATGGGAAATATGTCTAAATGTCTCTTCTATAAGGATTTTATTAATCAATGTTAATTTTTAAAAGACCAGCACGGACTATTTGTTTACTTGAATTCTTTGTAAGAGGCATATCCAGGTGCGTGTGAAAGCTGATTCATTTTCCAAGTCAGAGAAGCTTGAGACAATGTTAAACTGTAGCTATACCACACACAAGTAAAATCATACTGGACAGTTGATTTGTATAGAGACAGTAAGTATTGAAACCAGGGTGTCCAGCGTATCTTTAGGTAGTAACTGAGCTGGTGCTGGGTGAGGAAGAGTGAAATCTGGATTTCAGGGTCCAGGATTAGCAGGGAAAGAGACTATGTGAAGGCACAACTAGTGCCCATCTTTCAGTGGAGCACTAGTATAACTGGAGCAGATTAAACAAACGACGTGTTTAATTACTGCCAGCTCCAGAGCAATTACAGCGCTGCTCATCTCGCTTTGCAGAAGACACCAAATGGCTTCAAATTCTAGGTTGAATTTTAGGATGGAGAATTACCGCATGACACCGGAATTCAGTATTTCATCACTTTTGAGATCAAGTCTATTGCAAAGGAAGCTTGCAACCTAAAACCACTTGTTACAGTTTCTCTTGCACTTGGTGATGTATTGACTTGGTCTTATCTTCTTTCCTTCAATAAAGAATTAGAAAGAACTTGAAGAGTGTTGAATATAATGGGGATATTTTCCTATGATGAAGGCATTAACTTTGTGTGCTAATTTCCAGTTTGATTCGCAGCGGGTTTTTTAGCACTAAGATATGAGGGCATTAGTTTCTTTGATTCAGATGAGTTGAAACTCTTTTTAATTTTTTTTAATTGTAGGTACTTTAGATTGCACTCTTGTTGAGCTATAAGACTTTTTCATCAAAAAAATAAAAACCAAAACCTTTTAAAACACTTCTAGTAAACATAACTGGCCATCAGCAGACAGCTGGAGAGTCCTGAGAAGCCATGCGCCTCTTGTATCTTGACAGTGTTGGCATTTCATGATTTATTTTACTCTTTCCAGAACTAACAAAGAAAGCCATAGAAGAGAATTTAAATAACTGATTTCTTCATTTAGGATCCAGAGGACCACCTGCTATGTATGAATCTGGTAATGAAAGAGGAGACCTGAGTTCTGACAGATTAGCTGATCCCCACAGACCACCATCAGATACTGGATCCCTGTCTCCTCCTTGGGACAGAGAACGCCGGATAATTCTGCCTCCACCAGGTATGAAAATTTGCTTAGCTACTGTACTGTATCTGTGGAAAAATGGAGTTACTGGCTTGCAGTGTATACATTTAAGGTGGGGTTTTTTTTTTTGGGGGGGGGGGGTTTCTTAAAAAAAAGAAAAGTTGTTTTCTTGGAACTGCATGTGCAACTGCACTGGAAAGGGTCTTTAAATTGTAGGGGTTGTCCATGTCTGACCCCTGTCTTCTTGAATGGTGTGGTCCAGTTGCTCCTCTGTGCTGTCTTTTAAATATATATAGGCACTGGCTGTGTACAGTCAGCTCTTTGGTTTCATCATTTTACTGGGGGGTTGTTTAGTGCACCAAGACCTGTATGGGCTGGATAATTAATAAAAGAGCTGAGAAAGTAAAAAGTGTTAATTGTATGTTATCTTTAATTAAAGAAAAAAATCACTAATGTTGAAAAATACTATTTTAAAAAAAAAAAAAACCAATATCCTATTACAAGTATGGGTGTACCAGGGTAGTCATCCTCTTCAGTACATACTTTCATGTTGATACTGCCTCTTAAATAAGTAACAACAAAATCAGTCTTTGCTCTCACTTCTTCAGCTAAACATCCATGTTGTACATTGTCACACAAAGAAAGAGATGAGTCAAAGAGGATGCTAATGATATTTTTCTAGTAAACAGCATGCGGGGAAGGACAGGCTTCTTGTATATCTGTAATAGAGCATAATCTGTAGCAAAAATGCTACAAATTAAGACTTTTTTTAATTAGGTAAAGTACACAGATCACAGTACCTCAATTATTATATTCAGCAAGCAATCTTGTAGTTGCTACGCATCTGTGTGAAAGCCTGATTGTGAAACTCAAAGTCCACTCAGGATATAGTTTCTCAGTAGCCATGCTGGATCTATTGACAGGCTTCTGTGGAGAGGCAGTCCTGTTTCCATGACCTGAGCTGTGTCTATGTGCTTTGGCCTCATTGATACAGCTTGACTTGTAGTTGCATGATCAATTGCTAGATATGATGCAAGGAAGTATGAAACAGAAAGCAGCTCTCTTATCTAAGAATGGCATAGAATGCCTAGTAACTGATTTTGCCATCGACCTCCATTGCTGAACCTTTGTTTCTAAGGCCTGCCTCACTCTTGGTGACTTAGGCAGTCGTAACTTTCAAAATTCTGCTATATGCTAAACCAAAAATCAGTGCGTTTCTCCTTAGGAGTATAAGCTGTAGCACACACTTGGTGGGATTCATATGTTTGGGGTTTTCTTTAAAGCTTCTTTGCCCTGAGTAATCATCATTTTAGGTATTTACAGGAGCATAAGATATTCAGGGGGCTTTGCTGGTCTAAAATTAAAACTGTATGGAATGGGGGAGGAATAAGTCTTCACTGATGTGTTTTGTGATTGATGTCGCCTATGTTAGGTGAACCTTACGCTGATCCAGTTCCTTCTCCTCGAAGACAAGAAAGATTTTTCCCTAATCCTCCAAATACTGGAAGACTTTCTGGGCCAGCAGAACTGCGAACATACAGTGTGCAATCTTTTGATAAAACAGGTGTGAATTGCTTTTATGATGCTACCAAATGGAGAATCTCAGTATAGGTTGACTGTACATAGTAAGCCATGGTAAAAGCACAGACAGCTTTATAGCTACCATGGGCCTACCACTCCATTGTGTGAAAACACTTTGAGACCTTGGTGCAGTCTTCCCTGTTCTCAACGCCAGGAGTCTCTTGTGTCAGCTGGGTGGGATTCAGTGAATGGTAGTTGTGAGATACCTTGTGTGTGTGTGTGTCCTTTCACTGTTACATGCAGGATTGGCTTTGAGGCTGTTCTGGCCCCCCCCTTGAGGCTCACCACAGCATTGAAGCAGCACACACACTTAGCTGCCTTTCCATGCCACATTTGGTAACATGGGAAAGAGTTAGAATCCAGACTGAAGGAATAACAGCAAAATCTTCAGATATCCTCTGGCTGTGGATACTGACCTGTGGAAGGTCCTGAGGTCTCCTCCTTCCAGCTGTTCATACCATACCTGCAGCTTCTTGTAGGTCATAGTGCAGTTACCCCCAACTTCATCACCCATTTCACTGACCCAAGTACCATTTGTTTTAAATTGGCAAGTTATGTAAATTCTGGTTTGTGATACAGGGGCCAGAAGCTCAGAGGCAAAGTTTTGGTGACTTAAACCTAATCACTGAAACAGTTTAAGAGCTTAAAGCCTTAATACTTATTAAGCAGTTTTCATCTTTATTTAATGCCTAGTAAGTCACATGTCTGATTCATCAGCTAGGCTGAAGACATTAAAACTCACAACAGAAACTTTGCCACCCAATATTCAACTTTGTTGCCCAGTTTCTGGCAATAGGAGCGAGAACTCGTGGTACTTGGTGTCATAAGGTGAGAACTGGAAATGCTGAATTCTTATTTCCTGTTGAAGGTTCAGATTTTTACAGGGAAGGCTTTCCTGTTCTGTACCTCTGCTTCCCTTCCTGCCCCTTTCTCAAACCTCTCTCTATTTCACTTCAGCTTTCTAATACTTTGTAGCCTTAGTATACTGAGGGCTTTCTTCTAGCACTGGGCTGCTGGGTGAAGGACAGAAGGGGTGCATGGTCTTGGCACTCGTTGCATACATATTTATCCTCTCCTGCAGCTGCTGGCAAACAGCAATTTAAAAAGAAAGCTATGGTCAGTCCTCGGGCAGTCTGAAACCTCCTTAATGGAAGCATGCCAGCATGGAGCAGGGCGTTAAGCATGTAACAGTTGCTTTTTAGAGACACCTCATTTCACTAGACTTAGGTATTTGTAAAAAAGGCAAGAAAAGAAACCTCCAACAAATTAAAAAATCAAACCCCATCCAAACGGAAACCATCTGACTTCAGAATAGCAACTTCTCTCACAGGACTGAAGTCCAAGCTCCAACTTTGCAGTTGGGACTTAACAAGGAAAAAAGTACTATCAGAGGGAGGGGAAAATGGAACTGCTACAGTAATGTTAAGATATATCAGGAAGAAAAGGCTCTTGTAACCTTTAAAAAGGAAAAAAAAAAAGAAAGAAAAAGCCTAATTTGGATACAAGGAACTGGTAAAAGCTACAACCTTGTAACTTGTGTGGGACCTCTACAGAAGTTGGAGAAAGTACTCGAGCACAGCTTCATGTTCCTTGCTTCTCTTTCGGTCTGTCCGCCGAATGGGTGCTTGGTACAGCAATACTACTTTTTTACTTTTTTTCCTTCCCCTTGCCTATCTATATCCTGATTTCAGGAAAAATACTGGAATCAGTGGTGGAGACGAGGTCAACACTGAGTAACTTGTTTAAATTTTGCATGCAGATGGACAGACATCTTCAGAAAACAGCCCGCAAACAGAACCAAGTGGAAATGAGATGAAAGATCATTCTAACCTTACTGTAAGTAGCTAAACAGAAACTTGATGTAAAGAAGCTTTAATTATCTGCAAAACACGAGTCAGTTTTGTCTCTAGCATATTGTTTATGTTACACTGCACCATGCAGTCTAAATTATAAAATTACATGTATACCTTTATCACAGCACTTCCTGTCTTGTGAATTAATTTTTATATATGACTAACATAATCCCTGCTGAAAACCAATTGTAACCTGAAAGATTAAACTGACCATCCACTTGATGAGAGGCTACATTGGAAGTAGCTGTTAACTGCTCCGACACTCTGCATCCAAGTTCCCTCTCCCCACTCCTTTCCCTTAGCAAACTTCCCTGTTTGCCCTGTGTTGCAGAACTCACTGCCCGATCAGTCGCTGGCATCTGAAAGCGAAGCTGTGGGTTCAGGGTTTGCTCCTCCACCTTTCCCACCGGTTAGACCTCCCTTGATGCCTGGTGATCCTAGACCACCGTTCATGAGACGTGGACCGCCTTTTCCTCCCGCTCCTCCTGCCGGCCTGTACGGACCGCGTGAATGTTTTCCAGTACGAGACTTCGGGCTCCCTCGCCCTCCACTGCCAAGTACGTAGCTGTGGCCAGCATTTACTTCCCATTGATGGGCATGAGTGCTTTGTGCAGGTAGAGAGTTACTACACTAGGTGCACACTTTAATCTGTGTTTGTACATGGTGCTTCTCAGTTCAGCTAACCAGGAGCATCTTCCCTGATGAAGGTTAATTGCATTGTACACTTTCTCCTCACAGTAGCTGGTTTTGATAACGTTATTTCAAATACTGGCTTTGGCTGGAAATAAACGTGCACCCACTGCTTAGCATGTAAAGGGGTTTTGGGGGAGTAGGAAAGAAGTAGATGCTTATCCTACTCCTTTTCTTCCCGTGAGGCTGCATCACACACAATGTCCTCCTTTAGCTTTGAGCGGTGTTGGTGTCTGTAGAACAGGATCAGCTTGGGACACGTTTCTTACCGTTTTCCCTTGGAGTTTGCAGTCTGATGGAAGGGCTGCTTTCTGCCTCTTGCTGCACTCCAGCAGCATGCTGCCCTGAGCCTGTCACAGGTGACCCCTGAGGAAGGGGAGCATTTGGTCCTCTTCCTTCCTCCTGGCTTTGTCTCCTTAGAGCATAACACACACCTGCTGTGTGACTTTGTTTTGGTAGGCCAATTTTGAGCAGTAAGGTATGTGTTTATGGTAGTGATGGGTATTAACTGGGCTGCTCTTGTTCTCTCACAGTAAGAAACCCGTTCCCAATGAGATCATACCCTCACTACCCACCTCAACGACCCGGATTCTTGCCCCCACCGCTGCCACCTGAAACTAGAGCTGAGCCACCTCAGTCAAATCCCTCAGCTGTAGAGCAACCAGAACCGCAGCAAGAGACTTGAGAGTCATCAGAGCAACGTGCCAAACCCTTTCTGTACTCTTATAATGGCATTTTTCCTTACGTTAAGTAACCCTCGTTACTTAGGTATATATAAACTATACTTTGCTCAAATTGAAGCTTACTAGAAAATTCTCAGGATAGTATTTTGTACATAAAGAATATCTATGAATATTGTGAATAAGTGATTTCCATTGTACAATAGTCATTTTAAATTAAGTGTTTCTAACTTGTGCAGTCTCTTCAGAGGTGTATAAAATCCAGTCGTGTGAACTGTGTTTTATAAGTCCAGCTGCTTTGTCCTTGTGTAGCTGTACAGGGACTCTCTGCATGCCAAAAGTGATGCTGCTTTACGAATAGAATGTGAAAGCAAATGGAAACAGTTAATAAAAGTTTACTGAAAATGAAGGCAAGGTCACTGTTAATGTGGTGCTGTAGTTGAAGTAAAGAGGAATTAATATTCCCTCCTGAATGCATCCCTCCTTTTCATGACCTCATAGGTAATCTTTCAGCTGTCATCTTTACAAGTGGCAGTTGTCCTACTATAGCAGTGGGAGGGAGGGGGATATGTAGAACATCCATCACTATTCAAAACTGAGAGTGGGAGGTAGTCCTGCAATGAAGATAAGTATAGGAGAGTTGTGACGGGGGAGGAGTCATAGCTCTGTGATGCCTTTTTCAGATGCACATCTGCAGCAACCTCCTAATTCTGTTCTTTTTGCAGTCTCAACATGCATTCAGGTTGTTAGGCCTTGGATTTTAACACTGGCATGGGGGAGGCCAGGTGAGACAAAAGAAAACCACTTCCATGTTTCTTCAACTCACTCAGGATTTATCAGCTGCAGAGGATGGGGCAGGGGATTTCCCTAAGCACACTCATCCTAACCCAGCGCCCAGGCAGCTAAACCTGCAATGCAAAGTAGAATTTCTTGTGTAGAAGCGGCACAGAAGCAAGTGTGTTTGTACGCTTAGGGAAGAAAGCTACAGCAGTGGTGATGAACATAGAATGCTTTGGGTTGGAAAGTCTTACTTCCAAGCTCCTGCCATGGGCAGGGACACCCTAAAGGTTGCCTAAAGTCCCATCCAGCCTGGCCTTGAACAATGCCAGGGAGGGGGCAGCCACAGCTTCTCTGGGCAACTTGAGCCAGAGGCTCACCAGCCCCCAGAGAGAATTTCTTCCTAATGACTAAGCTGAACCCACCCACTTTCAGCTTGAAGCCACTGCCTCTTGTCATGTCACTGCACTCCCTGGTGAACAGTCCCACTTCCCTGTAGAGACATTCAAAACCCCAGTCTGTGGCATTTGCTGGGCTTCACAAACACACAGAATTAGTACAAGGAAGTACAGTGTTAATGACTTTGTGCCTGCAAAACATTTGGTGTGTGTTCTCACCTCTTCAGCTGAGGTCACTATTTAATGACTGATAATGGCTACAGCTGCCAGGCCTACAACCTGAAGACTTGTGCTGGAAGCTGCTCTGTCAGTTTAGCTTCACCTTGGAAGCCACATTAATTGCTCCCAAGGCAATCATTTGGTACCAGACCCTTTAAGATAAGGAAGGAAACATTTAGCAGGCCCCTACATGCAGCAGCAGTGCTGGGCAGTTCAGCTGCCACCCCCCTTCTGCACGCACACATGCACACACACCCCTCCAAGCTTTCAGCCTTTAATATAAGTTGCAGCCACAACAACCTCTGATTAGAAGTTGTCCCCCAAAAAATAATCTGCAGCCCACTTCTTCTGTAATTGCTTATGTCAGGTCCTGCAAGCACACCAAAAATAATTCTTCCTCCACCAAAACAATCATGTGCCCTTGGACGGTAAAGATACTGAAAGCTGTGGGCAAAACAGAAGTCAGGAGGACTGAGGGTGGCTTGTCTGCAGAAAGAGGGGAACAATGTCACAGATGTTTTTGTCTTTCCACAGTGAAAGCCCCAAATTTTACTTAAAACCAACCTACAAACAGGCTCAGCTGTACACAAGAGGAAGCAGGGGCAGTAACCCACCAGATGTAGTTAGGTATGTTTAGCTGCAAAGGGTCACCCAAGCATGTTTGTGGTTAAGTCCCTGTTCCCCCCCCCCAAAAGAAAAAGCAATCCACTTTTAACAGCCAGGGCCTTGTCTTACAAGTTCCTGCTGCTACATCTAAAATGCAGCATGACTGATGTGTCATCGCTGTGTCTTTAGGAAAACGAGAAATGAGAAAAAACCCAAACCCCATTGGGGTTATGCAAGCTCAAAGTAACATCACACAGTTTGTGAGGTCCCAACTACAAGCGCACTTCCCCTATTAGGCCCATTTTAGCTCCCCAACACTTGATGTCCGATAGCTTCTGCTTGAACCCTTCATCCTGACATTGCCAGTTCAGATTATTGCTAAAAACACAAATCTGACCTTTCTTTCTAAGACAGCAGCAGGATCAGAAGTGTCTTTCTCCCACACTGCTCAATGTACAACTCTCACCACCCATCACAACTTACTGGACCCTTGGACTTGTAAAGAAAGATTGGAGTGGGTGTAAGTACATGAGCCGTACCCAGCGATTGGACCCCTGGCTGTGCGGAAAACCCCAGACCCCGAGCACAGACACCCACTGGAGCACCTGGAAGGACTGACCCCATGTCTGCACCCTAATCAAGCAGCCCCTTTCTCCTGCTCCTTATCCAACCTTTCAAGGTTAAGTCAATTAAAAGCAAAGTGGAAAGCAGGTTAGACTAAAGAGATGAACACATGTATATAGCAATGGTAAACAAGTTACTTCCCAACTGCGTTCTGTGGGGCAGGTACCCATGGGAACACAGGAGTGTGCAGGGATAAAATTAACACCCAGCAATGGCTTTTAAACCACAGAACGCAGCATTTGCTTCAGGAAGTTACACAGAAACAGCAGCCAGAAATCTCGATCGCTTTACAACCAAGTTTAGAGTCTAGGTGGTGCTGAACAACCCCCATCAGCTTTAACCTGTATCACATCAATCCCTGCTACTTAAATCACCCTCCCGCACCCCGAAAGGCACCGAGCCCCTTCAGTATGTAGGTAAACAATCTCACTTACCGAACAGGAGACCGCTTAAACAAGCGGCAGCACGATTCTCACACCCGGTAGCGGTTTGAGCCGTTGTAGAACAAAGTTCAGAAGCTGAAATGAAATCTGTGCTCGGCAGGCACACACCGAACAGCCACTCCGACAATTCTCACAGTACAATCAGCCATCGCAGGGCAGGGCAGCTCGCCAGCAGCTAACCAGACATTTGCCATTTCCATTCAGAATGCACAGCTATGTACTCGAGTACAGATAAAACGTCAAACTGAAGCGTTGCAGGTATTCAGAGTCTATTAAATAGTGGGACACCAAAGTAGTACTACACATTTTTCTGGAGCACATTAGATTTTGAGTTAAGCAGTTGCAAAGGATGCAGGAATTTCTCAAAAATAGTCTTCTATATTCTACAATCCACAGTTTTACTGTATCAGTCCAATAAGTCATATCATGATATACCATTTGTGCTAACTGGTCTGACAGTCTCATCTCTAGCAAAGCATCCTCCCTCCTCCTCCACCTCCTCCCCCCACCCCCAAACGTTGACAAAATTCAGCCAATTTAAAAAACAAACAAACAAAATAGTTACTGTATGACTTATTTTAGACTCTTCTGTTGACCTAAACACAACGGGAGCTACCAGTTACACACAGCTTATGAACGATGTTGCGTTTTAATTCTGAAAATCGTCATGCTGATACAATAAAATATTTTATACAGCGATCAATTTTTAATGCTTTATTCATCAATTAAAAGAATATACATTTAACATAAACCATACAACATCAGTCATCAATTCAAACATTCAGCTGGTTTCCTTACATTTTCTGTCAGGAGTTTTTTATTTTATCTGGTCACATTTATAAGATAAAATCTCACCACATCTGGCATATACACACACTGTGCCAGTGGATTCACTCTACTGATGTACATATAAAATCCGCATGGTATGTGCTCACTGGAGACAAAACAGCGCACACCTGTCAAAAGGTCATTTTAATATAAGATGGTAAAACCATTTGTAAAACACATATAAACTTTTTCCATAAATAGAATCATATCTGGACATCTGTTGCATAAATTGTGTTTTCCAAAGCTTACAATATAGCAGCCAGGTCTCAGCACTGCTGGGCACCCACGTTGGCCACTTACTTTATTATTGCAGACTGTCCTTTAAACATTAAATGCACAACATTCGTACCGCTTAAAACTGGGGTCAGGTGGAAGTCTCACAGAGACCACGTCTGTACCGCGGTTGCCCTGAAACAGTTAAATCGGCTTTTAAAGCCTCTCAGATATACCAAGATTTTAAAACATACTTCATGGAATGTTCTTCATGCATCATAGCAGCTCATACCTGTGATAGAACAAGCTTTCTATTTGTTTCCTTTCCTTCCTTTACATTCACTATTCACAGTGAAACAGGTGCATGTTTGTTAAGAGTTCTGAGGTTGCTGACTGAGCCACAGCACAGCTGTGTACCACAGGTCGAAATTCGACCTTATATATTACAATCTAGCAGTATCTGGCTGGCCAAAATTTGGCCTGCCCCTGCCAGCATGTGGGCACTTCTTCATTTTTAATCTATTCTTTGGCAGCTGACACAGGCGCTGACAGAGAAAATCCAGTGACTCGGTTGCTAGGGATTTCACGACTAATGTTTGTTTGCAGGTGTATACCTTTGTATCAAAGTCTTCACTGTTACGGTTTTACCTCATCGGAGTGCACATTCTTGGGTATGGTTTGGTTTGGTTGTGGTGTTGGTTTGTTTTTTGTTGGTTTTTGTTTTTTTTTTTACTTTTTCCTTCTTTTAAACTTTGGCCCAAAGCTAACTTTTAAAGAACATGCAGAACATGGAATAAACGAGGAAAATGAGGAGGAGTTTGCAAAGAATCCAAAAGACTACAGCTTACAGTGACCCTGGAAGTGCAGGTACCTGAAAAAGCCAGTGTTTCACACTGCCACTTGACAGCTAAGAAAAGCTGAGAATGGGAGTTAAGTCAGAATCTGCATGTGAAATAAAGCAAGGTGAGAGTCTCAAAACAGCAGCCCTGGATAGACTTCTCTTCCTTTAAGCCTATTAAGTAGCATGCTACCAGATTAAGCACACAATGACAGCACAGAAATCCACTGGACCATGGATATGGGTGTTAAGAGTTGGCTCCTGAGCTCACAACTCCGATAGAACAGTAAAATCATTCAAAATGCAGTTACTCAATAAAAGTAAAGTTAGCCGGCAACCTCAGACAGCCTTTGGCTGTATCTCGTAAGGTTTGGTAGACAAGTCCATTAACCGTGAAAACCCTAAACACTGCCACTTTCAGCTTCTAAACCAATACCCGACTACGTTCTTTGATCAAGAAGTAGAATACACGTACATAATTCTATATAGCTAATACTGATTAAACACAGCACAAAAGGGGTTAAATTCACACTACTGAAAAAACATAATAGGACCCTACTTGCATATGTAACCACAGGAACTGTAAATAAGGAGCTAAATGCCTTCACTGAAGCTTTGCATCTCTCTGTAGAAGTGACGGATTGGCTCAGTGAAGACACTGAGCAGCTCTATGTCCATGACTGCGTGCCAAGGTCGACCCAAACCGAGAGATACTTGCTCAATGAGATTGTGTACTGGATCCACATCCTGATAAGCCAGTTCTCCTTGGTCGAAATCAATGCTTTCTTCTGTGACTTCAAGAACCTTAAGGTCAGAGCCACGAAGACGAGCAATTGCAATAAGGTTATGAGCCCAAACTGTGTAACCTGCAAGGGGGGGCGGAGGCAGGGGGAGAGGAAAAAAAGATTAGTTTCTCTGTCACTTTGCCACAAGTCAATTTTTGTTTTAGCAAAGTACTTAATACCAGCACATCTCAACATCCTTCCCAAACTACGTGGTATTCCATCTGGCAGAATCCCCCTATAGCTTTTTTTTTTAAACATATCTTTTTTTCAGTTGAAAATAGGAATAAGGAAGCATCAAAACTATTTCAGGTAGTTTGATCAAGCTTTTCAACATTTAATTTTTTTTATTCCCACAATTTGTAGAAAAGTGGACTTATGAGATCTACTTCACAGCATAAATAAATAGAATGAAAGAGTAAGCAGTTATTTTAATTGGATGTACAAAAGCAGTGTTTTAAAACTGTGCTTGTGCCAGAAAAGAAAGTATCTGAGTTTTGCTTTCAGTGCATTAGAGGCAGACTTAAACAAAAAGCAAACCAATAAAATAAAAAAAAATCCACACACAACAAAAACCCCTCAAACCCAACAGAAAATCCAACACATGCAAACCAGAAGCCTCTCCAGGAAATAGGATAGATAGACAGACAGACATATATAAGATATATGTATCTTGTTATTCTACCTGAGTTGAAACATCATTACAAAGCTTCCCTCTCTTCCCATTAGCGTATGTTGGCATCCCTCTTGAAAAACACCTGCTCCCCAGTTACCTGGTGGCTTTCTGCACCCTGGCTACGGCAAACGCTGAGCTCCTCCTTATTCAGATACAAACCACAAATGATCAGGGAACATCTCATCTGGGGAGCTCCGACTAGTCAGCCCTTCCACAGCTCATTTCTGTCATCATCATCACCCTCAGAGGTGCTCTAGGCCTCTTGGTGAGATGCCCACTTGGATTCCAAGTAAAGCTGCAGGCTGCGCTTTATTTGAACTGGGAAAAGTTACGCTGCTGAGAAATAAAAATTGACTGTGGGTTTTTCTGGTCTCTGGCAATGCAGTTGACATGCTCTACATCAGACTGCTAGTTAAAGAGTGAGGAACACTGATGTCAAACAGAATGAAGAACTCTGTTTTCTTTTCCTTTTTCCTGCTGCTTACCTCCTGTAAGTTTTCCTGCAAGTAAGTTGCTCAGGGCAGGTTTTCAATCAAGAAGCCTGCACACATCCGGATGGCTCGTTTCTGGGATATTCTATCACTGTTAGGAATGCATGAATTGCCACAACTTTCATCTGCTGATACTTCACCTCTAGCACAACTGTCCACACAAGATGAAGCTGTCAGTAAGGCTGTAGGACATTAAGCCAAATGGAAACTGTGCAACAAAGCTCTGTCAGTAACTGAAGGAGCTCAGAACACCTTCCAGCTATCTTCATCACAAAGGAACTTATGGAAGAAATCCTCGACAGAAAGTACAAGAATAAAAGGAACAACTACTGTGGTTACGTCCCCTGGACTATCCTTGTGGTTCAGGTATATGGCTTTTGGTGTAACTTTTTATGGTCAGATCTGCTGTGGTCTGGAACAACCATCTTATCCTCAGTTTAACCTAATTTTAAATTAGGTCTCCTTTCAAACATTTTTCCTGAAGTTTCTCAGTAGCCTTCCAGCAGCCAAAAAGCCTCTGCCCAGCCCAGTATTCAGAGGTAACAGGGAGGATTCACTTCACTACAAGTAAAAAAAATTCTGTGGCACATGCCACAGAACAAAGCTGAGAATCTCACAGGTAACACAACATGTTTACAACACAATCTCTTGAAAACCCACTTGAAGTGTTCTTAAGGGGATGAAGGTCTGGGGAAGAGGCTTCAGCTCCCATAGATGGGCCATGCTTTTTATTCACCAGATCAGACCACTCTGACTATCCTACTGTCCCCATCCCAAATGACCACACACTCTTTGCACCTCTCCTTCATTCTTCAAGAAAGTATTTCATGTCCTTCAATCAGTTTTTCTCTGCTCCTGAAGATGCTACCTTGGTGGAAAGATGCTATGGCTTCTCACAAAAGACAGAAAAGAATCTCGAGGCCCCCAAGGAAAAGACTGTGCCCCTAGGGATAGGGAAAGACTTATTCCTCTTCTGGTCAGTGACAAGCAGCAGCCGAAACTCTATGTTAAAACAAAGCCTTTTTCAGAGCAAACTAATAAGTGGGGAAAAGAAAAACTCCTGAGAAGTACTGGAAGCTGAAGAATAACCACTTTGGGAAACAAGAGAAGAAACCCGTGCACTTAAATATAAAGCAAGTTATGGCACCTCGAGCAAAGTCATCATTTTTTCCTGTAGGAAGCTTGACAGTATCATGGAGAATAGGACAGGTGGAGCCAGAAACCATTATCTGGTAAACCTCAGAAAATGCAAGTGTGATGCTAAGATGCTGTACTGAAGCATCACAGCATCCTACATCTTTCTTCCTAGTCATGTTCTTCTCACAGTTGCTAGTCTAGAAGAAAAGATGCTTATGGTATGGTACCAGAGAAGTCATATTCACAGCTAAAAAAAAAAAGATGAGGAGGCATTAATAAGCAGCTTTGCTATCTTCTGCTGCAAGGGAGGGAGAAAACAAGGGGAAAGAATCTGAATTCCAGCATAAGAGCAAATGTGGTATCTGGCTATTCTCTCCTCCAGGTATAAACAACATCCCCCCCCAAAGAAAGAAGATGCAGCAACGACCATTTATTTGCTAGATGGACTTGTAGAAGGCCTTTGCTTCTGCACAAACTAATAGCTTCTACTGAACAGACGTGTGCTGACATTAAATGATACTTACGCTGGCTTATGTTCAGGTATTTTTAAGTTTAGATAATAGAGGAACTCCTGTACTAGGGGAGGATAATTTAAGGTAGCACAATTTTTATTTCTTTCTTTATTAAAGGTCCTCAAAGTTGTAACCAAACTTGTATCCAAAATGTTAAAAGAAACTGTGAAAATCCACAATTAGAGTGCCAGTATACAAAAATCTGTCAGACCTGGAAACTAGAAAGGGTAGACAGATGAACTGATTCCCTCCCCCACTATTTTTCAGGAGAAGACAGTGGAAAAAAAATTCTAGAAAAAATACAGCAGGACATTCTGACTTCATCCAATGGAAATCTGAACTACAACCTTCCCCGCTGAAGGTCTCTCCTGTTTGTGCTGAAAGACTGGAGATTTACTCCCCAAGCAGCCTGAGGAAACTGCATTCATTCTTATACAACACCATACAGAGTCATCACTTAACTCCTTCATGCGCCAGCAAACTTGGTCTTGGTAAGCCGATTCCAGCACAAACAAAAAGACTTATTCTGCATTATTTCAGTTTCAGATGTCTTAAAATTTGGCAAACAACCGTAACTTCTACCAAGGACTGCACAGGTGACAGAACTGAATACAAATGCACGTGGTTTCTTTTTGATTTGTTTGTTGTTATTTTTTTCTTTGCAATTGTATGGCAAATAAATATTAAGAGCTGGAAGAGACCTTGAAAGACCATCCAGTCCAACAGGTGGGCTAAACCTAGCACAGGCATTACTGGTGAAAACAATGCCCACAAAGAAACCTCATCTGCATCGCATATTTCAATCTTCATCTGCTGGCGGAAGTTTTACCACACTGGTAACAGACCTCCCCACCTCAGCCTCAGGGCACTTAACCCACCTTATTTACAAACAGGATGCATGATCATCTAATCTTACCAGCACACAAACTCACAGTAAGCCAGCAAATGTTTTCAGGGTTCAGTCACACAACCAGCCACCCAGTGGGACCCATGAAGGGCAGAACACCTTCAGGATAAGGCTCCCGGAATGCTCAGTTCTTAGTTATCCTCATTTCTGTAAGCAGTCTAATCAAATCCCACAGGACTTCTCAATACAAGTTAGTATGTTATGAGTATGTTTGTAGCTTATACACAATAAACACCTTATTTTCAAACAGAAAATAGCAGTATAAGGTACAGCAGACCTCTGACCACACTGTGATGAGAAGGGCAGAAGCGTTGTCTTTCCAAGTCCCACTGTATGCCCGTGCAGCACATTACTTACCATGAACAGCTAGGAGAGACAGTCTTGTGCACCTCCAGGCTAGTAAGACAAGGGGATCTTCATTCCGGTTGTTGCCAAGATCTGGGAAGCCAGACATATCTATCACATCATTCATTAGTATAAAATGAGTGAGGAACTTGTCATACTGCCTGGATATGAGGTCAACAACAGCTCCTGAAACACAAGTGATGTAGCTGTCAAAGTGAATCCTCTCTAGTGGAATACTGGGCTTAAGAATTCTTAGCATATCATCACTCTTGACATCAAAAGCCATTATATAGACCCGAAGATTAGTGCTGTTGCGAGTCAGCGCCTTCCAATTCTCATCTTCTGGCATACTGTCCAATGACTTGTGCATTATGGAAACACTGTGGACCAGGAGAGACAGTCGATGCAAAGGCACGTGGTTGCTGTCAGACAGGACTCTTGCCATTTCAGCTGTAAAATCACAGAAATCCAAAGCGAGAGAACGCAGATTCACAAAGCGCTCCAATTCGACCGCAGTGATAAGAGTGGTATTACCAGGGATGTGGTTGTCCAGCAAGCTCAGATGTTCCATGGTGTTGGCTATGGGGTTTGATAAGGAGGACAACGATGTGGGAGTTACTATTTGCAGCATAAACCAACAAGACAGCCATTTCAATTGCCTGCTATTGCCTAATATCTCTTCAAACAGCTGTTGTATTCTGCAAGTAAACAGAACAGACAATGATCCCATTAAGTGTGATTTAGTCTTACCAACTGGGGTTGTTTAATCGAAGAACTACTCTTCTTTCATTGACGGCCTTATTCTGCAGGGAGGTGCTGCTCTTACGGTTCCTGTGAACTTTGTGCCTTAGAACCTGACTCTGCCCACTTCCTACAGCAATTTAACTTCCACTGCACTTAAAAGGTTAAAATTGAAACTTTCACAAAAAAATAATGTACTTTGTCTTTCAAAAGCACTGGCACACTATGAACCTTCATTTCATGTATTTTCCAGCATGCATTTAACACCCTCCCACATACATTTTATGGTTATGCAAATAAGAAAACCTGCAATGCTTTTAAAACACAGCTCTTGTTTTTAAAAACAGCTTTTCATATTTGTTAACCTCTCCACAACTGAAAATTCTATGGGGGGAGGGAGGAGTCATTTTCAATGGAAGGCTGCAGAAACTTGCCTTTGAGCATATTTCAGAATGATCTGAAACTACCAGCTCGACTTTGCTCATTAAAGGGTAAAGAGCAAACATTAAAGAAGATGATTCTTTAAATAATTCTGAATGCACGGCTAACTGGATTTTCAAGTGTCAACAGGTTCAAGTTTTACAAAAACAGCATTTCAATCTCAGATTATCAGTGCCAGATGATTGTGGCACTACGAGAATCCTCATGCCATTTATTATGCTACATGATTATTACACACTTACTCCAATTCCTCCCCACCTCTCCTAATCCTGTATTTTTTTAAAATGGACTATTCTTTAAAGCTATTAAATTCAAGAAGGCCACAAAAATATTTTAAGATAACATTTTGAATATCAAATAGTACAGTCAAACCCCAAATAAATGTTCTTCCAGTCTTCAACCCACAGCTGCCAAGGCCCAAAAGCCAATTGGTTTTGAGCGTATATATTGTAGGACACACATGCAGATGACGCATGAGATCATGTTGATCTCAACACCTGGTCAGCCAGGAGGAAAGATCAGTATTTAAGGGAAACAGTCGAGCCAGACTGTGACAATTCCATGAAACACCAGGAAATAAAAGACAGACGCCTACAGAACAAAATTAGCAGTTATCTTTGTGCCTCTGATCAGGCAATGTTTTCCACAGAACACTTTTTCCTTTAGTGCAGTGAATACCCCTATAACTTCATAAATCTAAGCAAAACAATGTTACAAAGTTAATATTCTCATCCACTTATCTTGAATCACAATAATGTCAAAACAAAATTAAAGGCTTATTTAGCCCAGTATCCTGACTAACAGCAGAGACAGATACACTAATGCCTTAAGTACAACGTAACAAGGAAAGCACACAGGGGTATTTCTGAAGTATCTCCTTAGTTGCAAAGTATTTGTATCTCAGATCTCCTGAGCCAGAGGTGGCTTTCTGTATTTAGTAACCCCTCAGGGACCTCACTTCTACAAATTTATCCAGGTGCCTCTTTGAGCCAAGTAAGCTTTTAGCAACTGTAACATCCAATAATAAAGATCTCTGCAGTGCAATTCCCCCCTCTTCTTGCTAGCTCTGAACCTGTCACCTACTACCTTTGATGCCCCATAATCCTTCTGTTGTAAGAAAGTCAAGAGATCAATCCTTATTCATCCTCTCCTTCTGCAAATCCTTATTCATCCTCTCCCTTTGCCTACATGGGCTTTCTTCCTTCAGCTAAGAGCACAGAGGGTTTGCAAGGCCCAACTTCTCTCTGTAAGTGCAGAACTTCATGTGGTTATTGCATTTATCTATTATACATCTTGGAACAGTTCCCAAGGTTTGGCCGTCTGTAGTCACCAGGTTTAAAGATCTCTGTTCTTCCAGATCTTCTCTATGTTTTGGGTTTTTTTTAAACTGAAGAATGGCAACTGTGACACAAATTAAACGCCGTTCTAAACAGCGGGTCAAGAGTCATAGATAATGTTGTTTTGCTGTTTCATTCCTAAATTCTTTTACAGTTCAGATAAGCCCTGTTTGATTCCAGCAATGCTTGTTTCATAATTATTCCTGCCAATGCTTAAATCAAAGGCAGATTCTATGACAATCGCCCTAAGAAAGAGGTTCTAGCACAGGAGTCTCCCTGACAAAGGCTCCTCCCTCCCCCTCACACCATGCACATCTACAAAAGGTGCTGTAATGGTTACAACAATGGTAGAACTTATTTTGTAATAGTCCAAGTAATCAATCTTAAAGCTTGCTTGTGATATTTTACAGAACAACTAAAAAGATGACAAATCAATTTTACAATGCTCAGTAGAATATTACCATCTCTATCACTCGCTGCACTAAAAATCTGTTTATAAATTGTGCTTCTCACAGGACTTGAGTACCTGAGCCTAGAAGAGCAATGTAGTACCTGCACAGCTTAATGAAATGACAGACAACTCTGCAGCTGTGAGGCAGGTTTTCACCCCTGTGGGAATTCCACTAAAAACTTTTTAAGAGAGATACTGATTTAGTGGCATCTACACATCAACTTCTTAGTGCAAGGACCAGAGTACTCAGACAAGTGTTCAG
This sequence comes from Heliornis fulica, assembly GCA_013399135.1. Classification (NCBI taxonomy): domain Eukaryota; kingdom Metazoa; phylum Chordata; class Aves; order Gruiformes; family Heliornithidae; genus Heliornis; species Heliornis fulica. The sequence goes on from VXBZ01006567.1 coordinate 1,222,704, forward strand.
ATTTGTTCTGACAGTCCACCAACCTGTAGGTCCTAATGAACCTTTCCCCACTTCTTTGCCAATTTATTAAAGAGATCAAACATGGCAATGGAAAATTTTTAAACAGTGATCACCTTCAGACTGTAATACCAGCTTTAAAGCCAGCCAGGAAGCACAATATAAACCACAGGCCACTGGTTTTAACATATTTCAAATAAATTTTTCAAATACCTTAACGGGGTTTTTCCTCCCCTGCAAATTCTTACGCACATCCTATCTCTCATAAACAGCCTGTATCTAACTGGAGTTTGCAAACACGCTTCAAACTGTTTTCTATAACTTCAGACATATTAAGGGAATTCTTTGGAGCAAACACCTCCTTCACTATCATATTAACTTTTACTTCGACTGCCTAGCACACAGTACGTTTATCCCAACTTACACAGTTACCTTAAAGCTTACTTACAAAGCTGAAGTACGGTTTAGAAGGTATAACGTGAAACATAAGCAGAGCTCAGCACACAGAATAAAGCAATGTTAACCCAGTGATGCCTCAACAAGTGTACTCGATCAGTCCCCTCTGCTCCGGGTACACGGCACTTCAGGCATGTTCACCAGCAAACTGAAACCTACAAATGTTCATACTGGAGGAGCAAACTATTTAAAAAAAAAAAAAAAAAGCAAAACCACAAAACCCCTCAAAATAATTCACTTTCACAATTATTGCCCCAAAATAGTGCTTCCAGACAGAGGGCAGACCAAAGCCTGACTAGATAAGCTCAGTTACTGTTTAAGCCCAAACACCAGCCCTGACCAGTACTAAAGCACACTGATGGCCCCGGACAGGAAACAAACATTACTAAGGTCCATATGGAGCCCATTTGTTTAATTAAAGACTATCAATCAAAATGTTTTAATAACAGAGCCTAAATCAGTTCTTTAGGAAACCAAACTATCTGAACCACAGGGATCAATCACGGGAAGCAGATTTCAGGAAGCCAAAATTTTAAACAACTACTCTTTGTTCAAAACTCAAGACAAACATATTGTTTACGCTGAGCTCCCCAATACTAAGGAACAGAGCTGTAAAGAGAATTTTAGAAAGTAACCAGGGACACACTATTATACAGAAAGGAACAAGCATTACAAACCCATGCTGGTTGCTGCAAAACCAGATTTTTGAAAGCACAGCCCAAAGCCTCCTCTCCCTCAGTTTCAACCTGAGGGAGCATCCTAATGGTTCTTTGCTAGAGGATACATCAGCCCCAGCAAAAGCTCCTGTTATGCTCAGCTCAATGCTGAAGTCCATGACTTAAGGACATTTTCTTCCCTGACCACTCTAATTGCAGGAAGTTCCTGAAACAGCTAGTAAGGTTTATCACCCCAAGTTCCAAAAATCCTCCACCACCAATGACGCTGCCGCCAAAGGTTGCTCAGTATCTTTTGGTGTGAGTCATCACTATCCATGTTTTGCAACTTAACGGATGCAAATTTTAAGTACAAGAGACAAGACTAAGGAACCACCACATTTACTTCCTGAAGTAAATCACTAGTGCTAAACTTGAGAACACTGCATAGCACACTACCAGCCTTCCTTTAGTTTAGGAAGGAACTAGCAGGTCCCAAATACACTGTTTTATTCCAGCAAAGAAAACCCCACTGAAACCAAACAAACAAAAAGGAGCACTTATTTGCTCCTCCCAAAATGTGCAAAGGTCAATATTCACCTAATGGACTAATTTCAAATGACACAGTGAGCTTTGAATGGTTTAAGGCTCTGAAGTGTTCATACTTGTTTTTGTTGTTTGTTTGAAAAAAATGTTTAATCACACACTCAGCTGAGTAAGCATTGTGCTCAGATGGCTCTCTTCAAGCCCCTTAGCAAAGATTTGATCACACATTTATGTCTGCAAGCAAAGGATATGGAAAAAAAGGAGCTTTTATCAAATAAAAGTAAAAGGAATCCTCAATTGTCCAATCCCCAGCTGGAATTTCTGCACTCTAAGCACAACAGAGGACAAAAACCATGATGTGACACACACACCTGTATTTGCACAGTTTGGCAAATTTAAGTCAGGCCCAAACATTTAGTTTGATGGTTGTGTTCACCTACACACACTGATCTGATAATACCTAAAGCAGTTCTAGAACAGCTTAAAAAGAAACCAGTGAAGATCTAGAGTGGCAATACTTACTCCATTCCCGTGTTACTGGGAGACAGATGCTTAAACTAACAAAAATTAAAATTACAGTATTCAGTTTTTATCTATATGTAAGGTTTTAGCAGAACTGGTACAACAGCCAGCTAGCATCACTCCCTCTGTGGTAATTTATTCCAGAAGTCAGAAGCTTTTCACATTGCATTTAACCATTTCCAAAGAACAACAATTAGCTATTCTGATTATAAGCAGTCAAGGACTGTACCGTAATGTAATTATGGCAAGCTAAAATACTAACAAAGCATATTGTGAGCTATGCTCTTCCAGGAATTCTGCAAATACACAAACTCATTCTGAGATGCAGCTTGAAATAAGGTTTTTTGTGTTTACATTCTCTTTCAAGTTTACTTGCTATGTGTCCTCCATTCTTGTGAAATAAATTAGATTGTGTCCTTTTCTAACTTTTTTTTCCATGTACAGCAACAGTAGACTTGCTGGTAACAATCCCACATCCCGCCTTCCCTTTTGTTCCATTAACATAATATTGTTTCTAGAACACAATGAAAAGAGGAAAGAAAGGATTCTTACCCTGCTGCGGGGGTGGGGGGAGGGGAAGCCACAAAACCAGACTATTTCATGTAAAAAGTAGGAACAGAAATCAAGTCAATTTAAGAATTTAGACTCTTCATCTATTAAATAACTTAAAAGCTTTCTCTGTCATGTATTTCAGGCATGCAAACTTCTTTTCTGCTCTCTGTTTTTATTAATGTATTTGATTAATTTACAAGTATAACTTACTGCTTAATCTTCTTTCCATCAGGGTCAACCTTGCCGAGGTATGTATTTGATATACTTCCAGACTGCTGCAGAATGCTTATATCCCCAAATAGACTTAACTTCTGGAGGTTCCTATGAGACAACAAAATAAAAAGGAATCTGTACACAAAATTAAACCCCTGTGAAGAATCATTTTGGGCAAAACAAACATTAAGAACACATTATTACATGGAACACGCAGTCTCTTTTGGGAAATGTACTGTCCTGGAGTACAGGCACGAAGGCAACTAGAGAAAATGAGACTGAAGTATAAAGTACAAACTGCTGAATCCAGCTAAAGCAAATGCCAGTTTTCAGTCACCACAGGAGTATTTTCAGCAGACCAGCACCATAAAGAAAACTTCTAGCAGTCTTTTCACGCACTTCTCAATCCTTGGAACATGTGTGTTAAGCATGGCAGATGAAAACACCAAATACCTATTTCTTTTAATGCTGCATTTAATGAGGTCAAACCTGCCTCAACAGAGAAGCACAAACCTCAGGCAAGAGAAGCAAGAGCTCCCCACACCCTGATCAGTGCCTAATTTCTGTGATATCCAAGTAGGGGAAGCTGTTATATTTCCTATCAGTGACCAGAAAAAGGTCAGTGATGCACTATCATATATACTTTTAAGAAGGAATACCTAAAAAACAAGTGAAAAAAGAACCTCTAAATTTATGGTGGATATGACTCAGTGTGCTAGACAGTCAGTTTTCCTTTCCACAGTACAGTTTATTTCTCTGATTTGCATCTTTTCTAATCCTAAAAACTATCAAGCAAGAGATATGAAAACGACTGCAGTTTTAGAATAGCTATGTGGCATTCCCTTTTATGGTTTTGGTTGGGTTTTTTTTAAAACTAAGTTTCAGGTCAACAGTTTTTTTTATTTTACTTATGCATGCTGTAAATTAGATCTACTCCTAACACGCAAGGACTAGCCTGCACTTGCTAATTAACATGGCAGAAACTCCAGTTTCATCACAAATGAATAAGAGCTGAATTCATCCTAAACAGTAGATGCCAATTAACTTGCAGCTGACAATTAAGCGAGTTGGATTTATTTCTGCTGGCTTACAAAGCACATGCTAATAGTTCAGATCAGCTTTGAGGAAAATGCAACACAATTACAATGCTCAAAATGTAGAGAAGTTCTTGTGCCAGTTCCCTACCTCCACAGTATGATCTGATATTCTACTACTGGAGAGGCCAGGGGGAAAGGGAAGCATCAAGTAGTCAACTTACATGTTTTTAAGTAAGTATGAATCACAGTCTGTAATTGGTATCTACCACAAATCATAATTTCTCTGTTTTGGTACTCTTGTATTCAACAACCATGCATCAGTCTCCTGAAATCAAACCACTGTTGCACCTGCTGCTTGCCTTCTACAGGCAAAGAAGAACTTAAGAGCAAGATGCACAGGCTTGATATCAAGTTGGACAAATACCGGACCAAAACACCAAGATTTTACAACTCTCTTGGAAATTCAATCAATTTTTTAGCCTGATCATGCTAAAGAATAATCTTGCCAGGGAAATCTGAAGACCCTGGCACTACCATCAAGAGCATGTAGGGCTTTACTTTCCTCAAAAGCTGTAAGAGATAGTCTGGTACAACAGGGAAAGCAGCAGAAACCTCCACCTGGTGTCAAAGGCAGCGCTTGCAGCCAATGCTATAATTAAGTTTTTTATCTTCTCATCTCAGTGACTTAATTCTGAGAGCTAGGAGACAAAATGCAATCTTCAGCGCTGTTCTGAATCCCCTGCAGATTCACATCACACATGGGTCTTGTTTTCTGCTACTCACACCCACGGTGAATGCTACTATAGGCAGTACTAACTTCAGAGCCACTGAACTACAGGATACATGTAAAGACATTTACTAGTAGCCCACGCCTTTTCACTACATCTATTTGACTGCCATTCCACAGAATCTCAGGGAAAAAAAACAAACAGTTCTCCGCCTCAAAACTTAAGCAATGAAAACATCCAATTCTTTTTCCATTTACAACAGTTATCACCATCAACAAATCTGATTGCAGTTCTGCACAATGTTAGATTTTCACTACTGTCTGGAGTGTCATAATCTCATTTGTTTCAGTTAGCAAAGTGATTGCTATTTAAATAAAATTATTTTAAATTATTTAGAAGTTAATTGTTATCTTTGCTGAAAGTCATAATGGCATCTTAATCCTATGTACTATCCATACATATGGTCAGGGAAAATAACATATGGGGGTGTGTCATTTCTAAACCATTTATTTTCCACTAGCACAAAAAGCATACTGAAAGTACGCTTCTGAAAGGCTTCTCGCTAGGCTCCTTCTTCAGTTATCGTCGGTCTTTTTGAACACCCAATAAAAAAAGAACAAAATGGCCTTGATTATGTCCAACATGAACAAAGTGGTAAGGCACATACTGTATAACAGTTTTTGCCAGTTCCAGCTGCCTGCTCAAACCAATAGTAGAGCATCATTAGAAAAACTCAAATACTGTTTTGAGTGATCCACCAAATTCTGCCAACTCCAAGATACGTATCATACCTTACCAAGATACTACCATTCTACTATAATCTGGAGTTTTGTTTCCACTGCCAAGACCGAGCATGTCACACAAATTAATGCAGTGCAAAGGAAGGGGAAGGAGGTGGATATCAATACCTTCCTGTCTCCTAGAGAACAGACCACACTTTGGGGTTTCAGTTAGGTCAGAGAACACAGAATTTTCCTAGTGAATAATCAGCAGATGTTCATTAGCCGCTGTATGCGCCAAAATGACTCACAGAAAGTTTGTTGCCTTCCCACCCGCCTTCCTGAATTTAGTTTTGAGATCAGTTTGAGAAGGCACAGACTATTTGGATCTCTTAAGAGCCACCAAGAAACAACTTGTCACTCCTGATATTGTTATAGAACACAATGACCACCACCCCACCTTTATTTTTTTAAGAGCAGAACATCATTTAAACAACAGCCTACTTTGTTATTTTGCTTCATTTGCTGTCAGAAATATAACAGCTCACAGAAAAGTTGCAGATCACTATAAATACTACTTTAGTACCTTTTAATAAAATAAATCATAGATTTTTAGAGTTCTTTATAGTCCCCACTGCTAATAAAGCAGTATTTTGAGAGTAATATTCTCCTGCCCACAAAATAAATGTCATGGCAACTTGAGCTGACCCAGAACATATCTTTTTGGATGACACCTGGTTGCCAGCAGTAATACCTGTCAGAATATTATCAGTTCATTTTCAACCAAGTTGCAAACAGTTATTTCTTTAACCCCATCAGAATTAGCAAAGGGTGCTCTGATATATTTTTCTAGAGACTGAGAGTGCAGATTTGATTAGAAATTGGCAATTTTATTTTGCACACATCATTCTACTCTACCCAATACAGCATCTAGAAATTGCATTACTTCTAGTCATTACTTTTCCTAGGTCCTGTGGTATTGTAAATCCTCAAAGAATTCTACAGTCATCTAAAGTGCTTTTTTTTTCCTTGCAAGGAAGGGGGTTGTTACTGTATTGTTTAATAATAGATTTAAAAACCTACAACAAGATGACGTGGTTAAGAAACAACATACCATTTTACAAAAGTAGATTTCTTCCTCTTCAGCTCTGAAGATGGAAGTTATTTGAACTTCTCTGCCAAAAAGCTATCATGAGGGCTCACAGGAGCTATGAAAGAACAATCCTGTTTTAAACTTAATTCCAAAAGGAACATATTTACAGCGATTCAGCCACTGAAGAGCTTAAAACCGCTCCTGATTCCCTTATTTTGGAAATTACAATAGCTATCCCATGTACAATGACACACAGCAAACAAAAGAAGGAATTAATAATTATCCTCAAGTCACAGATGAATGAACAGAAGCAGAGAAAAAGTGACTAGACTGAAGTAATTCCTTAGACAAAGGCAGGTGACAATGCCTCCGGTTTAGACACACGGTGACAGAACTAATCAGCAATTTGGTGTATGTTAATGCTCCTTCCCACCTCACTTGAATCTAAAAATTCCAGAGAGCTAAAAACAATGTTCGATGTGCAATCTAACCAGTTATCAGTATTTATTTTGCCAGTAAAAGAAAAAAAAACAACCCCAACAAATAAGAACCCCAAAGAAACAAAAAACACCCCTGCAACATCAAAATTAACTAAAACTTTGTTCAAGCGGAAAAAAGGAGTCCAATCAATATGTAACCCTGAATAAAAGATCAACCATTTCATGTATAATCTCCTCCCCCCCGCCTTTTTAAATTATCATTAAAAAAAAAGAAAAGCCTGCTGTAACATCCAGGTACCTTGTGTTCCCTGGTCATACATTATTAATTTCAGAACACAAGAATGGCATGCAAATGATTTGAAGACAACAAGAAAGTACGCTAATGCAAAATCCTATCAAAGATGGTAACTTTTCATCCATGTCTTACCACTGAAATGGTACTAATTTACCAGAGAAATGGTACTAATTTACCAGAGAAGAGGTACTGGAGAAACAACTACTTTTACACAGCATCTTGCTGCAGCCCTGAGCCACGCCGCACATACAGAATCTGTAAAAGGAACTTTTAGAAAGCAAGTGTCCTTATGCAGTTTCAGACGAGGCCACAGAGACTGAACCTTCTTCAAAAAAACCTTCTCGGAACGTGTTTAGTTTTGACAGCCTCATATTTTACCGAGACAGAAGAAAAAAGATCACGTTGTAGTTTTTTCAACTAAACCCCCAGGCTACATCTCCTGTAGACAGTATTTAACTTAAAATGCAAGTCCACATAGCGGTATTTTTCTCAGAACACATAATCACCAACACCATTTATTTTTTTCTCCCCCCCCCTTATGACATCAGCCAGATTTCCCAAATATTCAGCATACTCCTTAAAGGCAAGAGCAGATCGATCAAGACAGATGATCGTGATTTGCACGCCGAGGATTCACAGGGCAAGAAGTACATTACGACAAAGGTGAGCTGGAACCAGAGCAGCTCTCACAAGTACGGCCATCCGTAACTCCTGGCCATCACGGCTGCACCACAGGAAGTACCTGGTGGGCACAACACAGCAGAGGAACTGAAAGTGAGAAACGACGAGGAATTAAATCTACAGTTCTCCTGCTCCGATTCAAAACAAAGCAGCAAGGGAGGCCTCAAACTACCCTCTAATCCCTCCAGAATCAGAGGGGCGGTGACCAGACCACGATTCGATTGCAGTTTTCCTAACGTCATCCATAAGGTTTAATTCATCCTCAACATACCCTGAAATGCTTGCAGCTTTTTTTTTCTTGAGAGGTGAAGCTGTACGTGCAGAGGGGAAATAATGTTAACTATTTCCTACCCCGGGATCTGCATGGCTTTCCAAACACATCAAAACCTGACTGCAATAACCTTGCTTTCCTGTCCTGAGCGATGACTAGATGCCACTTATTAGGATAGCTGGTTATCATCTTTTAATAAAGGTATTTACATTGATCACACCCACACATGGCAAAGAGAATGCAGGCACCTTCATCTTAAACAACGCCAAGCCGATGGAATTAGGTATCAAACCTGCAAGCGTCTGGAAAAGCAGTATCTAAACACATCTTAAGTCCAAGCCACAGGAAAATAATTCTTTCATTTTAAATTCACCGGGTCAAGAAAGTCCTATGCCTGGAGTAGTTTTTTTTTTTTCTTTTCCAACACACAGATATAAAAACCTCCTGCTGTTTCAAAGTGAGACGCATCTCAGCTGAGCGGGTAAGACCAGAGACCGCACGAAAGCTCAGGCTTTTCAACGACCAAAAACCTCGTTACTGGAAAGGCGAAAGTGTTTCGCTGGGGGACTACTCCGTCCCTCTCCCTCCCGAAAAACCCCACTACGATTTCTCCCACTGTGTTCACGGCACTAATTACTCCGCGGTCACGCACAAGAGACCCAAGGCACGCCAGCAGCAACGCTTAACGTTTCAAAGGCGCCTTCGCGGCACCACGTTCAAACTCGCACCTCCGACTCGAGTCCCCTTCTCTCAACACCCAGGGGAAGAAGTTGTTTTGATCACCACGGCTACTCCCGCCGCGCACACCGACCTGCCGACTTCACGCCCCCATTCATGTTTCCCGCTGAGCTACAGAGTACGATGAAAACCGAGGTGGTTAAACACCGGCTTAGCCGAGCCGGCTGCGCGGGTCTCGTCCCTCCCCGACCGGGGCTCCGGAGGCGCAGACCCAGCGGGAACCGGCCGACGCGGGTCACCCGCAGGCGCCGCTGCGGGCTGCGTCTCTCCCGCCCACCGAAGCGGACGGTCGGGCTCCGGACGTCCCGCCCG